>ML777578.1:114139-128332 GCA_009831015.1 Picea engelmannii
TCATCGCCAACTATGCCGAAATCACCAAGGGATTTATGCGTTTTCTAAAGAAACACGTTCCTTTTTTCTGGGATGAAGCCGCACAACGCTCTTTCGACGCATTAAAATACGCCCTCACAACCACACCTCTGCTACGACCACCTAATTATAACAAAGATTTCTTATTATATCTGGCTGCCATAGAGTCAACTATAGGCATGGTTTTAGTCCAGGAAGATGATTCGTTTTCAAAATACGTGATCTATTACCTGAGCTGAGGCCTCGTAGGACCGGAACTCAATTATTCTCATATTGAAAAACTTGTGTTGGCAGCAGTTCATGCTGTTCAACGGTTCCGTCACTATGTTCTATTTCGCAAGACCACTGTCATTGCTGTCGTAAATCCATTCCAATACATGTTGACACAACGAGTTATAGGAGGAAAAATTAGTAGATGGATGGTCATCCTCCAATAATTTGACTTAGACTTCATTTCAGAAAAGTCCAAAAAGTCATTGGTCTTCGCAGAGCTTATTTCGGAACTTCCGGTTGAGTCAGGTGATGTTGTGCCTGAGGACTCGCCTATATGGGGGGATATGTTTTTGATTGAATCTTTAGACCCCTGGTACGGAGATATACTTATCTATCTCCATAATTTGAAGTGCCCCACCTCTGCTTCTCGTGACGAGCGTCGACGGATATGCCATCAGGCTAAGAATTATCTCATACTCAATGATACGTTGTATCGAAGAGGTGTAGACTGCATCTTGCGTCGATGTCTCACTCATGAGGAGGCCATCATAGTGCTCAACGATTTTCATACTGGAGCTTGTGGTGGTTATTTATCTAGGTTGGCAAAAACCCAAAAGATTCTACGAGCAGGTTACTTCTGGCCAACACTTATCAAAGATTGTATCGAATCGGTCAAGAAGTGCCATCCATGCCAAGTCTTCTCTCGGAAGATGAGGGCACATCCCGCTCCTATGTTTCCTATCATCACAGTTGGTCCCTTCACTAAGTGGGGGATTGATTACACTACATGCAACCCCCCGTCAGCAAGGGGGCACCGCTATATCATCGTAGCTGTCGACTACTTCACTAAGTGGGTCGAAGCTATGCCAATGTTTAAAGATGATGGAGAGACTGCAGCTCTCTTTTTATTCAACCAGATTATAACACGGTTCGGCGTCCCAAGAGAGATTGTCACTGACCATGGTAGTCACTTTCAGAACCAAATGATGACCAAATTAACATCAAAGCTTGGGTTACGACAGGAACATTTGTCACCTTACTACCCCCAAGCCAATGGGCAGGTGGAAGCTGTAAAAAAAACTCTTAAGATGATTCTACAGCGAACTATCAACTCAGCCAAGTCAAATTGGCATTTGATGTTATACTTGGCATTATGGGCTTACTGAACATTTGTTAAGATTGCAATTGGTTTCTCACCTTTCCAACTCGTTTATGGGCTGGAGGTAGTCTTGCCCATCGAATGTCAAATCCCCTCTCTAAAATTGGCAGTACAGTTATTGCCAAACACTTCTCCACTTGAAGAATGATTAGTACACCTTGATCAGCTTGATGAGCAACATCGTGACGCGGCCCTGGCCAACGAGGCTCATAAACATAAGGTCAAGTGTCAATATGATAGGTCCGTTCGTCCTCGGATTTTTTCTGAGGGCGACCTTGTCCTGGTCTATGACCAAGACAAGGACCCCCTGGGAGCAGGAAAGTTTAAACCCATGTGGTTCGGACCTTTCATTATAAAGGAGGTATTAAAAAAGGGTGCTTATCGTTTGGTTGATTTTAAAGGGAATGCGTTGGCGGAGCCTAGAAATGGGCTCTACCTCAAGAAGTATTACTCATAGATAGGTCACTGTGGGTAACTTTTTGTAACATATGTATAGTCTTTGTACTGTTACTTTTTTACGTTTCTTTTAAAAGTGTTATGAACGTGTCATTGATGTTATCTTCCGTCAATATGGTAGATGTCAAGTGATTCTGAGGTGTTCGTTGGGTATGCGGATGGTGCTAGTCGACACACGAGGAGGCTTGCCTCCGCAGCTTGGGTAATATTTACACCACAGGGTCAGTTGTTATATTCTGGAGGTATATGCTTATGTTATAGGATAAATCCGTGAGTGCGGAAACAAACCGACCTCCCTAGATCCACCTGGATCTAGAACAAAACAGGACATAATAATACACTTTCCCTAGATCTAGACTATTGAATGAAATAAGAGACTAGGATCATGGACATACCTTATGAACGCTTTCCTTATGTCTCTGTTGTTCCAAGATTTTCTCCAATTCTCTTGCACCGTTCAGATCACAACAGTACAAACCAATCGAAGTAAAGGCAGATTAATATATTCAATAACTAGTCTATACATATGATCAAGGAGTTATGTAATAAAGTGACATCATCTTTATGGGAAAGGGACATATTATTGTATTGAATTAATTGAAAGTGAAACTTACAACCTGAGCCTTGATGTTGTAGGTCTCCTTTCGATGGCTCCTAGCTCTGACACACACACTTGTTCATGCATGAAGAAAATCAACCACTGGTGATGACCTTGCTGTTGTCTCTTGCAGCTGTAGCATCAGTCCTCCATACAGTCTTGCACTAGTTCTCTAATCAATCTCTAGCTAGCTTGCTGCTTGTTTTCTTAACCCTTTCCATAAGCAATCTCCTCAATATATAGGAGAAGATAGATTAGTTACTTGGATAGGAAATGATCCCAAGATATCTGGAATGCCAGCACATGGATAACCATTCGAAGCCAACTCATGTTTCTAGAAGATTCCCTTCTAGAAGGTTCGAGATTTCATCTTTTTCCTCCCTTTGGAGCACATTCGCACCCTGGTTATTAGTTACAGTGCGAACCATTCGCACCCCAACTTAATGCAGCCTGCAAGAATCAGGCATTCTCGCAGGCAGATACATAGGTAGCCTGCGAACATCCCTTAAAAGCATGATTTCTTGAAGCAGACAAATGTAACTTCTTTCAGGAAAGTGTTCTTAGTGAAGAGCTTGATTTTCCATCATCATAACATCATCATGATATCATCACAATGAACAAAATTGTGGATAATAGAATGCCCCCCAAAGTCTGAGAGTGGAACTAGTGACAGTCAGTAGACTTTGTAAGCTACATGTGTGTGTCAAGAACCAAGAGCACATCTAATCGGAAACCTGCAAACATCCAAGCATCAGCAGAATATCATGTATACCAATTCCCGAGGTAGGCATTCCCATACTCAGATCATAGACTGATGACATCATAAACAAATGTCATGGCCACCAATCATACACTGTGGATCCATGCAGTCATAATATAGCATAGCCACCCGAATACACTGTGGATCTATGCGACAAATTTTCAATCAAGATGACATAGCCACGAAACTTACACAGTGGATCTATGTGTCGCAAATTACACATACTCCATCGCAACTTGGATCATAAAGACAATATCCAGGGTCTTCAATATCATCGCCCTAAGTATGAATCTGACCATGTGATTACATGTGTCGAAGTCGAACATGGTAGAAACCACTTGATTACCAGTCATTGATGTAACCGTTAACAAGTGCGAGGGAAATCACCATTGATGTCAATGACTCCCAAGGTACTATAGTACAATCCATCGAGTGTGAATAAATGAGTTGATGTCAAACATCCGACGGAATATTTCGATCAGGGGTCAATGATGTAAACCCACTGTCGAAAGCAAGAAACTTGCCATTGAGGCATGCAAGCTTCAAGGTACTAAATAATTTCTAAGTCTTGATTTCGGATAATGTGTTGAAGTCGATGGAACAAAACTTGTCACAGGAGGGCCTTGATGTATCCCCCATCAATGACATGAAATGAGTAGCATATTTTGAAGGTGAAACAAAGCATGTAGCAATTTGAAATTTGGACACAGGGAAGGCTGACACGGAATGAATGGATAACTACAGATGGCCGACTCAAATAGAGGTTTCAGACGGACAACTCTTGAACATATGAATGACACGACCAATGATTTGGCAACATTGACTCAAAGACGACACATGAAAAGACCTTGTTATTAAATCGAATGAGAGACAAATGGATTTCCCAAACCAGCTTCAAATGATGAATAGGGGGTGTCATGTTCAAGAGTGACACTTACTGCCAATCAATACAAAGATGAAACATATCCCTTTCCCAAATTTCCCCCCACCATTTCTGGAAAGTACCTCTTTATTTTTATGCAAGCTTGAAGAGGATCACATATGCTTGTTGATATAATCTCATCCTTCAGACGAGTCCCTCAGAGTATTTTTAACGAACCCTAGGAAGGAGTGGTTCGGTCCCATCACGGGTCTGTCAATGTTTGTTTAACGAGTCCATAGATAGTAAACTCGAAGGTTTTTCAAGATTATAGAGTTTGGAAAAACACTCAAAAGAGAACTCTCTCAGTTCCTTTTTCGTACAATAGTCCAACGAGACCGAAAAAGGGTTAAACTATCGCTCAAAGGATGCATACTTCAAATACTTTAGCGAGCATGAGAATAGCAAGATCGCTCGGCAATCTTTTCATGTTTAGAGAGTCTGAAAAGAGCTTAAAGATAACTCCAGGGGGGTTCCTTTTTCATGTAACCACAGCGAGCCCGAAAAAGAGATAAAACGACGCTCAATCGTGTTCTTATGTTTTTTTGCAAGCGCAAGAACGGATAAGAAGCGCTCGGGGTTGGATGTCAAAATCATAACAAACAACCAAAATCACACCACACCAAGTAAAAATTCTGTCCATAACCATACATACTTGCACCTGCCAATCATTTCACTCATTTTTACATTAGTGATTAGGGTTAAATAAAGAATAAACATAAAAAACCCACTTTTGATATAGTAAAAAGTAATAAAATGAACAAATAACAAAAATTACCATAACATTTTCACATTTTACCATTTGAGTGCCAAAAAACCCTCATTTACCCTCTATCTTCGGCGTTGAATTCCAGGAGCTACGGGAGACCATTTGACGTGCTGTCAGCTATATTTTGGTAAGTGCCTCATCCCTCATCTTTTCATGGTTCAAAATTATGGTTTTATTGGTTAAAAGTCAAGTTTTAATTCAATTTTTAAAACCCTATGTGCTTGGGAGAATTCTCGCAGGTGGCCCATACGGGGCCTGCGAGAATGACCCATTCTCGCAAGTGGGCCATGGGCCACCTGCGAGAAGTTCGCACTGTGCGAAGTAGGCCACCTGTGAACAATGCAAAATCCAAAAATTTGTGTAACGTTTAGCCAATTGCAATAATTTTCCTCATGAATAAGATCACTCACTGTGTTTGTGTGTTGTTTTTATGCAGGTTGCTAGCCACCATCATGGTTTTAGAGTGGCAGGAACGAGAGCACGAGGAGGATAATGCTAATGTGGAAAATCATCCTCCAACCATTGCTGCACTAAGAGACTGTGGTCTCTTAAAGTATTTCCGCGTCCCGGGCATGAGAGCCCAAGTTCGATTGTTGGAATACTTAGTCCGAATGTGGGATCCGGACCAACAAGTCTTCATCGTGGGATCCCATACATTGACCATCGATATCGAGGATATCTATTTCTTGACTGGATTATCCAGACATGGATCATATGTGAGTTTGTCTGGCAGCAGAAGAGGTGGGTTGAAAATGAGCTAGTATCGTAACCAGTATTGTGTACCTGAGGTAGAGAGACAGAAAGGGAAAGTGGCCATTTGGGGAGTTACTGATTTGACTCTCTGTACCATTCTTTTTACCATTGCTTGAATGGAGGGAAGTGCTGCTCCACATATGGCTCTACAGAGCTACTTCCAGTACGCCATCGAGTGTACTGAGCCCTGGGTCTTTAACCGGGATGACGTAGTATTACGCAATCTCAAGAAATAGTTGACTAAGTGCAGGCGTGGAGACCTGAAGCAATTTGGTTATGGGTCTTTGTTGGTGTCCTTCTTCTTGGAGAGAGTCCCGGTATTCCATCTACAGGCTGAGTGGGATCTTCCTGGTCCCAGAGATATGAGGATGTTGCGGTGGTGTCGGCTCATGGCCCGACATGTGGCAAGTCCTATTGTCAAATATGACAATGTTTTCTTCGACTAGCTGCAGACTCAGATGTTGATGGTGGACGAATATGCCTACGCCGAGCTGGATTTTAGAGGAGATCCAGATCTTTCACTTCCTGAAGATGCACAATGGGGAGACCTCGGTAAGAAGTACACAAACTTTTAAGTTTTTAAATGTTTTTGGATTTTTAACCATATTTAAATGTTTTTGTTTTTATAGTTTTACCCGAAGACTAACACCAAATATTTGTTGATAACATAGATGTTGGACCATACAGACCTGCTGGTAGTTCTCCTATCCAGAGACGAGGAGAGGATGCAGTAGCAGTTCCACAGTACATTGAGGACTATCTGACAGTGGAGCAGAACTTAGAGGGTTTGATGGCGGACGTTCCAGATATGACTCTGGAGGAGATTCCACGACGCGATCAGCATCACACCATGGGAGTCTCTGCCTCTATGGGTCGCTTGCTCCGCAAAGTTTCTAGGACATTAATGTGCTATCGTGAACATCATTGATGTCATTATGTAGAAGCCATGGGATTCAATTTTGATATTTTGGTCTTCGGACACATTTTGTAAAAACAAACTTTGATCGTTATATATACATACATGGCTTCTACTGGCTTACTTTACATTGTGTACATTTTAATGTGTTTGATTTATAAGTGATTTAAATGCCTGTCCAATACATAAATAGCTAAAGCATCTGTCAATTTTTTTATAGGATAAATCCATGAGTGCAGACACAAACCGATCTCCCTAGATCCACCTGGATCTAGAACAAAACATGACAGAATAATACACTTTCCCTAGATCTAGACTATTGAATGAACTAAGAGACTAGGATCATGGACATACCTTATGAACATTTTCCTTATGTCTCTGTTGTTCCAAGCTTTTCTCCAATGCTCTTGCACCGTTAAGATCACAACAATATAAACCAATCGAAGTAAAGGCAGATTAATATATTCAATAGCTAGTCTATACATATGATCAAGGAGTTATGTAATAAAGTGACATCATCTTTATGGGAAAGGGACATATTACTGTATTGAATTAATTGAAAGTGAAACTTACAACTTGAGCCTTGATGTTGTAGGTCTCTTTTCGATGGCTCCTAGATCTGACACACACACTTGCTCATGCATGAAGAAAATCAACCACTGGTGATGACCTTGCTGTTGTCTCTTGTTGTTGTAGCATCAATCCTCCATACAGTCTTGCACTAGTTCTCTAATCAATCTCTAGCTAGCTTGCTGCTTTTTTTCTTAACCCTTTCCATAAGAAATCTCCTCAATATATAGGAGAAGATAGATTAGTTATTTGGATAGGAAATGATCCCAAGATATCTGGAATGCCAGCACCTGAATAACCATTCGAAGCCAACTCATGTTTCTAGAAGATTCCCTTCTAGAAGGTTCGAGATTTCATCTTTTTCCTCCCTTTGAAGCACGTTCGCACCCTGGTTATTAGTTACAGTGCGAACCATTTGCACCCCATCTTAATGCAGCCTGCGAGAATTAGGCATTCTCGCAGGAAAATACATAGGTAGCCTGCGAACATCCCTTAAAAGCATGATTTCTGGAAGCAGACAAATGTAACTTCTTTCAGGAAAGTGTTCTTAGTGAAGAGCTTGATTTTCCATCATCATAACATCATCATGATATCATCACAATGACCAAAATTGTGGATAACAGCTTAGGTGACACCACGAATAATGTCACCGAGTATAGTGCAGTTATTGAGTTGCTTCGTGATGTCTTGTCATTGGGTATCTCTCATCTCCGGGTCTATCTCGACGCTCAACTGGTTGTGTCGCAGCTAAACAGAATATACCAGGTTCATGATCCAAATTTACACCGACGATTCCTTAGGGTACGTCTCTTAGAACACAACTTTGATTATGTTACATATTTTCATGTTCCTAGGAGATTAAACCAAATCACAGATACTCTAGCTAATCAAATTTTAGATTGGCATCTTGCCCACATATAAAAGAACATGGACATAAACATGTAAATACATTTTTGCACATAGAATCCATAAGACACAAAAAAGATAAAAACCATGTATAAACATCATAAAATACTCAGAGTACATAGGTGGACGCAAGCGTCTCAAAAATGGGAACAGTAACGAGTCATCGGGCTTATGCCCTCAAAAAATATATACAAGTAGGTTCTCATGGCACATAAAGAGTCTAAATCTGTTCAGGGCCTATGGGCCCTGTTATAATCATCTACAGCACGGGCTAAACGCCTAAACAATCGGACCCATGTCCGAGGTGCCCCCACAACATGAGGCTGCATGGATGGCGACAGGTCCTCTATCTTTGCCATCGAGACTGTGCGAGTGATCATAGTGAAGTTCCGCTCAACTCATCTAAGGACCCTCTCAGCCTCTCTGGCTAGAAGTTTCCCTGCTACTGTTTCTCCCCCAGCCGCGGCAGCCGCGGCCTCTGGCCATGGACGATGCCTATTCCGTGCATAGTCGGTAGGTCGCATGGGTCCCACATTTGCATACAACAAACGTATCCGTCAAATACTCTGGCATACAAAAAAAAATGATATATATAACAAAAAGACATAAAAATTACATATGAAAACAAAAAGCCTACAAAGGTGGAGACTTACCCATCTCCCCTCGCTCCTCACCAGGAGGCACGTGTATCTCTGGATATCTAGAGAAGTCTATCCCCGCATATGGGTAGTCCTCGATAGCAGGGATCTGCCGTGACAGCCAAGCAAAGAAGTCATCATCGAAGGCCTCAACAGTCCTTCCACCACCCTGTCGCAGTAGTAACACTACCCATCTACACACTGCAGGGAAAGAGGCCAGATGTCCTCGTACTACAACCCGAGGACTAAAACACGGAACTCTCTCAAAAAAGAACAAAAACAAGATAGTCTCGAACCCGAAGTTCCTCTGTATCCGCTGTCGACAATCTGTCAATTGCCTCTTCATACACTCCAGCAGTGTGGTACTCCAATCAAAAATTTGTGCATTCATGCACTGGATGACACAGTTCATCTGTGCGCGTGAAACCTGATGCACGAAAGCTGAGCCGGTAATCCACCCAATAAGTAACAAGATAGTCTTTAGTTCTAAGTTGGTAATCTTTCTAATGGGTACCTGGGAACCTGTACGTTCGGTCCCAGCCTCACAGTACTCAGCTATCAACTCTGAGATCTTGCTCGGCCCCGTAGGAAAAGTCTGGAAATTGACTGGTTCCCCTCTCCTTGAGAGGCCAGTCAGACAGTAAATGTCCTCGATGGTGGGCACCAATGATTGCCCCTCTAGCATAAAGTCCTCTGCATCAGGATGCCAGTAATTAATCAAGGCATTCCGTATCCTTGGTTGCACGTGCATAAACGGACATAAAAAGAATTTGAGTAAACCGCATTACATTAACACGACCACAACATTCGGATCTGCAGCAACCAACTCACTGATTGCCTCATGCTCCTTCTCCCTCCACTGGACATACATCCTGCCAACACAACAAGGTAAAGGAGGGTCAATACTTCTTTTAGTTTTCTTTTCCATCAATAAGGGGGGGGGGGTACACGCAGTCTGTATAGGTGACAGTCGTGTGTACACGCGTGCAGGCTTTACTCTGCACTCATGTACACGCGGGCTGTCTCTGGACAGCCCGCGTGTACCTAGGTCTAACCTTTTTAAGGTCGACACCCACCCAAAAAATAACTTAAATGACTAAATTGAAGTATTGAATAGCTAGATAAGGGAGTTTGTACTTACTTGGTGCAAGCAGAAGTTCGTTTCGTCCACTGTAGCTCCCAGAATCACTATCTTTGGCAAAGGGGGTCTTTTGGCTCCAGAGTCAATTTCCAAATCAACAATGGTGATAATGAGCTGCTAGCTTCTATTTATAGAATTTTTGGAAACCATCAATGGAAGTTAGAGAAGTTGGGGGAATGAGGCAGGTCATTAACTTGGATTCAAAAGAAGAGGAAGCAAAGGGTTCTATTCCTCCAAACCCTTTTCTTGAACAAGAAAGAGATGTTGCTACTCCCTCAGTAGATGAACAAGAAAGAGATGTTACTATTCCCTCAGTAGATGAATAAGAAATATATGCTGCTATTCCGCCCGCAAATGATCATGAAATGGATGTTGATACCCCTTCATCTGATGAGTAGGAGAGGAATGCTGCTACTCCTCCAATCTATGAACAAGAGGTAACTGGCACTGTTACAGAAGAACCAACACCAAAACTTTTTGAATTTATTATCAGTGAATATGGTGCAACTACTCCTCCCATTGGTGAGCAAGTAATGACTGACATTGTAACAAAAGAACCAACATCAGAACAAGACGTTCCTAAAAACCATATTTTTGAAGACACATCATCTACTCCAGTTTGTGAGAAAGAAATGACTGACCCTGTTACACAAGAACCAATGTCAGGGCATGCTGCTCCTGAAAACCCTGAACCAGAGTTGGGTGCTGCTACTCCAAGAGAAGTGTGAGTTAAACAAGAGCCAAGCATAGAGGCTGCAGGCAATGAAGCTCAGAATGAGGTTCCTCCTAGGGGATGGGCTGAAGAAATTCTTGTTAAACAAGAATTTGTCAAATTTTGTGCAAGGAGAAGAACCCCTATTCAGGACGGTTATAGGACAACCTTGAGAGAAAGTCTACAATTCAGGATTGAGAATGCCAAGATAAAGAAGCAGTTTCTTCGCCTGAAGAAATGAGCACGAAGATACAAAAGAGTTGGCAAGGAAGTAATGAGGAGAAATGTCAAGGAGACTATTTCGGAAGCTACCCAAACTACCGATACTCTCGCAGTATCGACAACTACTCAAACTGTCGATACTCCCAGAGTAACAATAGCTACTCAAACTGAGTTGGTGTTGCATACAGTAGGTACTCAGACCAAGCCTATCTTGCACACCTCTACAGTACCAACAACCACTCAGACTGATCCTATTTTGCACACTTCCATAGTAACAACATCTACTCAAGCTGAGCCAATGACAGATACAACTGAAGCTCAACTAGTTTTGTTGAAAGCCGAGATACAAAAGTGGAAGAAAACTGTAGCCCAGTTTCAGACATGAGTTGTCCCTTCTTTAGTGCACCTAAGGATATTGAAAGACATAAGGGAGCAGGCTTCTAGAGTTGTTGTTGACTATGAGGAAAAGTTGGAAGAAGAGAAGAAAAAGGGAGAGAAACATAAGGAAAATATTACAGAGATGGAGGCATAGATACAGAGGTTAAGAGATGACAAACGAGAGATGTATGATATCACCCAATAGGTAGTAACGTGTCGCTCCCCTTCTCTTAGCTATGAATTGTTCCTTCATGAAAAATATTTATTTTTCTGTCTGGAATGTATTCACCAGGAGATGGTTTATAATATTAAAGACCCCATGGATTTTCTTAGGACCTTGAAAAGTTATGAAATCCTCACACAACATCTCATGTGTGAATTGTACATGCACAACTACCTGCTAAGAGATGATAAAAAATTAAATCCAGTTCCTTATGTGTGAGATGTCCAATTGAGGGCCTTTCTTTCCTACACCATTAACCGGTTGAAGTGGAAGAAGGCACTTAATTATTTCGAGGAAACTCAGGTACAAAGACCCCTTCAGGTTAGAATGGAGAACTTTCAAGTTGAATAAATCATCAACAAACATAACTATTTCAGACATATTCCCAATTGGCCACAAAATATGGAAACTACACAACAATGGTGTGCTAAGTTTTGAATAAAATAGTTGACCTATTGCAAGGAAGAGGCACTTGAAAACTGTGACTAGAGATGGGCCTTATCACCACCTACTGTCAGGGAATGGGAAGCATTTGGGGCTCCCAATTTTCACAGAGCCATGGAAATAATATCCAGGTATATAGCATGTATGAAGTTTTGTGGGGTTCGATGGCTAGGTTTGAGATTTTCATTCCCCATCATCTCAATGCCACTTGATCAATATCAACCTGATTACAAGGTCTAGAGAGAATGGTGGAAGGATATAATATTGACTGGGGGACATAAGTTTCCAGGGAAAGATATGGCTGATGCATATGACATAGCATAACTTCAGGCCTAGTATCAAGGTTCCAACCTAGATTTGCGAAAGCGAAGGCCTGCACGAGGACGATAACGTGACTAAAGTTTGGGGGAGATGTGTGTAACCACAAGGGTACTCTATTATGTCATTGTGTGTATTAGTTCAAAAACATTAGAGATTGGTTGGGGGTTTACCCAAGAGAATCACTAATCTATGAAATCTCGCAGGAACAAAACAAACACAGTCTGACAAGATGATGAAATCAAGGATGCATCATAGTCCACGGGTTGAAGTTGCAAAAGAGGAATTGCTCCATGGTCCAACATTAGGTTTTGTTAATCGGTTCAGCCTTTGTGTATTTTTAGGAAGCGTTGTTACCCTAATCTTGGTACGCTCTGTGCTCCACGAATTGTATAAAAGGTCGAACAGAGATAGAGAAGAGATTATCTAGTCAGTCAACTAGCTAGGAGTTGTCCTGTATCAAGACTGCAACCTATGTAATCTCGTTTTATTTAATGAAAATTGTTTTTTCTTTGGAGTTTCTGAGTTTTCGTGGAAGTTAGTTCACCGCAGCCCTAATCGGGGAGTTGGACTCGCTCTTTTGGTCAGGTGCTGTCGGCTTATGATATAGTTTTTTTTTGGTTTTGTGTGGAATCTATTAGATCTGCGTGTTATCTTGCTTCATTTGAATGTTACAGTTATTTATGCTTAAGCACCAATAATCTAGTTCATGTTCTTTATTTTACTGCAATGATTATTTACTTACATGATCAATATTGAAAGAAGCACAGTCTGCACATACAATGCATAGTAGACTGTTTAAGTTTAAGTAGACATTACTTTGATTTATTTAAGTGCACATTTATGTTTAAGTAGTCTGTTTACTTTGATTTCTTTCATTCATATGAGTGTGAGTAACCTTCATTTTTTGGGTAAGGGAATGACTTAACCATAAGGATACAAGTTCCTCATCCAAAAGTCTACAAACATAGTTGTTGAAAGGGTGTGAATGCCTTTAACCTCATGCTGTGATTATCCCTTCACATTAATAGGTTAAATTTGATATTCAAGGTAATTATTGTGATCAGCCTATATTAATATCGATTAATGGTTGTGAGTGAATTGAAGTGGGTAAGTAAAGGGTTGGCCCACTCTCACAAGCATAGTGATAGATTTAAAAAAACCATATTGTCCCCCTGGGATACCCCTAGCAAATTGTTTTTGACCTCTAGTTCAGAGCCCCAAAATCTCAATTAAAATCATTCATTCAAGGGAATGTATTTTATCTTCCCCTTCATCCCAAGGTGTCTTGGGTTTCCCTTTTGGTCCACTAAGAAAGACACCTAATAAGTCCCAAAACCTCCTCTGATAAGCCCTTCTCACATAAGAAACCCTTTGAAGGGTCAATCACACATGAAAATATTGAGTATGGTTCAATCACGAATCCCAACATCCATCTTCTCATGTAGATTTTTTTTTTTTAAAACTTAAAGGAAGCATGGAAATATTGACGATAGTTCGTCGTAAGGAAATGAATGTGTTTTATTAAGCATGGAAATATCGACGAAAGTTCATCGCACGTTGTCACAGTTTTTGATCGCACATATAGCATCTGTGTCGTGACTTTTTTCTATGCCAATCCTTTTCGTCGCTATTGCCACGAATTTTCATCGCTATTGCCACGAATTTTCATCGCAAACTTCCACACTTTTATGTCGCATGTATGGCATCTGTGTCGTAATTTGTTGGTAAGTTTTTTTTACTTTGGCATGGTTATTCATCCCTATTGTGACGGAATTTTGTTGAAATTTCCATGCTTTATAAGGTAAACCTATCTTGTGGATGATGACACATGGAGGGCTTATTTTGTCGTTGTTTCCATGAATAACTGGTTCGTGGATATAGCGACGAAAAAAGTTCCACGAAAAATAGTCTTTGGTTTCGTGGAAAGTGCGACGGATATGTGTGGCAATAGAAATGAAAAATCATGGCAAATTTGGTCATATGTATTAGTGTGTATCCCAAACCAGTCTTCTTGTTTGGTGACCTCTGACTAGTGATAATTTCATCCAATATTTTTGGACTGTTTTCAAATTTTGAT
>ML777578.1:129182-139353 GCA_009831015.1 Picea engelmannii
TCCACACAGGGATGATTTTAAGGATGGAAATTTATTTTAAAATGTATAAACCTTGGCAAATCTTACTAATCCTTCATATTCCAACTATAAATGTTTGGCGATATTTTTTTAAAAATATTCAAATTTCTAAGGATTTTATATAGTTTTTATAAATTTTTGATGAATTTTAAGGTAAAATAATTTTATGCTATAGAATTTGGGCGAATTATTTTTAAAATAACGAATCTTTTTTATGTAAAAACCATGATAAATTAGCCCATGAGAGAAATTTATCCCCTAAAATCATCCCTACTTCCAGATGTTAGATTGTGCAGAAGGCACCTTCTCTGATACCAATTGTTGGAAACTTGGTCAATACTGAGAGAGGGGGGTGAATAAGTATTGGTTAATTATTTAAAATTTTAATAATTTTAACTTATTAAAAAAAAATTGATAAACAACAAAAAACTTGAACATAAAATCAATACAATAATACAAGTTACAATAATGATTGGGAGACACCAATCTCCTTGTTCAAGGATTCAACCCTAGGAAGTACCAACTCTCTTGTTTTAGGGCACAAACCCTAGGAAGCACCAACTCCCATGTTTAGGGAACCAACCCTAGGAAGAACCAACTCCCTTGTTTAGGGAACCAACTCTAGGAAGCACCCACTTCATGTATTCAAAATTTATTCAGTAAAGGAAATTAGTCCTGCCTTGCTCCACCCTTCCACCCTCACTTCATAAGTATCTTCGACTTTCTTCCTTGGACTCTGCACTTGTTCTGATCTTCTGATATAGACCACGCGGAAACTTTCCTTTCACCTTTTTTGTCTTCTTATATACTTTCCAAAAAGTATAAGTTTGAACCATTGTGTCTTTTAGTAATGAAACATTGCATCCCTTCATTTAATTATCACAAATGGTGAATTCATTAAGTGATTTTCGTACACAAAATTAGACATTGATTTCATACGAAGCTTCTAGAGTGCTAGAAATGAATTTTACAATTCTACAACATGGGTTTTGTGTAGAACATTCCCAATTAGCCGACATGCTGACAGTTTTCCAAAAACATGTGCAAGGTGGGCATTACAGGTGGTTCTTTGAAAGAAACTTTCACATATTTTCCTTTCGTCATCGGATTCTAGATCGACTTCAGTACATTTTACCTTTTCATTAATGTATAAATTGACCTCTGCATATCTCCTTTGTTGGTGAATATTTAAACTCAACTTGTAAAAATTTTACTTGATGGTGGATATTAAAATCAGTTCCCTCTCAGCTGCTAGTTACTAAATATTTGACTTGGTCTTCACCCTTTTTTGTATGTGCTTCCTCATTCGACCGACAAACATAGTTTTGTTTGACTCAACTAGGAGAAATGTCAACTTGAGTATTTCGATTTTGGTCAACCCAACTTGCTTCAGCCTCGAACCGACTTGTATTTCCAAATTTATGTTTTCTTTGACTTTGAACTTTATGTTACTTCTTTCTTGGAATGATTTGACTAAGAAGAAAATCGACTTGAGAGATTCTATTTTGATCGTCCTGACTTGCTTTGTCCAAATTGAATTTCCCAACTTAATTTTCTTTGGACTTCGGCCTTCGGGGTAATTTACTTCAATTCTACTCTGACTGACTTGAATTACAAGAAAACCAACTTGTGTAATTCAACTTTGGTCGTCCCGACTTGCTTTGGTTTTGACTTCGACTTCGAATTCGATCTTCTACTTCTTCAATTTCGAATTCTTATACTTTTCTGACTTTGACCTTCAACTTCTTTGAGCTCTTCGATTTCAACCTTCGATTTCGACCCCCTATTTCTTTGAATTCGACCTTCTATTTCTTCAAATTCAACTTGTTGTTGAGATGCGTATACCTGAATTCTTGATATATTCTACATTTTATTGAAATAGTCAAATTTGATCCTTTCTCCTTTCATTTAGATAGTCGACTTGAAGAATTTAATTGTTTTGACTCGACTTAAGGTTTGACTGGTCAAGACTATTATTTTCAACTCGACTTAAGGCTTGATTGGTCGAGACTTTTATTGCTGAGAATTTTATAGCAGACTTCTTGATTCTGTGACTATATTGATGCCCATACCAATCTTATTTGACATCAATGCCAACACTATAACACCATGTCCAACATTCTTATTTTTGATTTGTATGCATCCATATTGGATTCTCCATTTACCCTTTTTATCTGGACTATTTATTCACATTTTATTTGTGTGCATGGATGTTAATGACACAATCCACCATAAACCATATTACCATTAGGGTGATTTCATCAACCTCATACAATATAGGATGAGCGCATAAAGCTCATACAATATATTAGTCAATATTATCTTTCTATTGATATTCAAGTCAACTTCATAACATTATGTCCAATATTGACAATAAGACTTGGGGAATTGGCCTACCCAATAAGACCTTTTGATAACCCTTCCATATTTAAATTTGGCAAATTTCATAAAGTATTTGAGCATGTGTTTAATTTGAAAGGGCAGAACCAATGTAGTTGTTTGTGTGTGTAATACCCCAAGGTTGATCCCCTGTTGAATTGTAACGATGCTTAATGATGTTATAGGCTGGTGAGACAAGTATTTATAAGTTGGTAGGCTTATGTGTTTATTAGTCCAGAGAGCCTAAATGATAAGGCCAAAGAGCCTATTTTTGTATATGTAATTATGAAGATTATTAATAAAAATGCATCGTTGCATGTAGACCGACCATGAAGAAAGAGTTATGGGGGACTAAGCTCCACTGGGTAGGGAAAGGGAATGGGGTTGAGAGGCTAGAAAAGAGGGGCTAAGATTGAGGGCTTAACCCAAGGGAATATTATAATGTATTTCCTGAAAATACTAAAGTTGGGAAATAAACCTAGTTATCCTAAGTTCCTTTGGGGAGAAGAAAAACTCCAAGTGGCGAGGAACGAGCTCCTGGAGAGCCAAGTGTCACCCAAGATGCATGAAAATTTATGTGGGAATTTCTATCGTTGTGGGGTTCACACTCACCATTATGGTTCTCTCACGATTCTACAGTTGGACCATTCTCACCATTCTCTCTCTGATCATTCTGAGCATTGACCATTGATTGTCGTTTTTCCTCACGAGTTCACTCATGATCCATGCCTCCCTTGTCCAGTACACACACACACTTAATGGGAACAGAACAAGAGCTATTTCCACCAATGTGAACCTCTGTAATTTGCTGAGTCATCCCTTGCCTTACCCTATTTTTCTGTTGTGGTTTGAAGAGGTGGGTTGTCAGGACCATGGTTGAAGAATAAGGTTGTCAGGCCTATGAGCATCTCTCTCTCCAATTGAGAGAGTTTGTTGGGGAAGTGATTTCTCCTGGAGGGATTCCAACAACAACTACATATATTTGAGAATTCTTGATCTGGACTGTTTCTAAAGCCCTAGAAGGGAAGTGGAGTAGTTGATGGACTGTGGAACTATGAAGGTGCATATTCCTGGGGTGGGACATGCATGTGGGGAATGAGAGTCTATGAGTAGTGGGCGTAAGTAGGATCCTTGGAGACAATCCTTCCTATTGCATTGTGTAGTTTCCTATAGCCTCAACCTAGCCTAGGATTCCTTTGCCCTAGGTGGAGTTTAGTCCCAGCTCGGGGGTGACCCACTGATGATATCTTAGAGAAATGTTGTCTATGTCTGGGAGGTTCATGGAAGGTCTGCACATAGCTGGTGGTCTTCTCATAAAAAGATAAGTATCGAATCTGTGTTAATTGTATTCTATGTATATTGTACATGTGTTATAATGTTATCAGAATTTCCTGTGTCTATTGCATGTATGTGTTATTGTCGCTTCCGCATGACTATGTGTATGAACATAATGTTTATGTATTTTTAAAAATTGCATTATATATGTATATATGTATATCAAAGCATGATAGTTTCAAGTAGAATGTCTGACCTGGGTGTCTTATAATCGTTTCAGAACAATTTGGTTTTGAGTTACTGGTGTTTACTCCGGCAAGGGTGGTCGAGGGATGTTACAATCTGGTATCAGAGAATATTGAGAAGTTTGTTTTGTATTTACTCCAAGTGGAATGACCCGACATGTAAGGCTGAGGACATTAGAAATTGGTATCAGAGCTCATGGTTTCAGCGCTGAGCCTAGATGGTCCGTACAAGTGGTTATAGAAGCAAGTCCAGAGGAATTGTTGTCTAAAGTGAAAAAAATCAAAGTTAAAAGAATCCATGAGTGCTAAGAGAATACCTTGGCCATGTTTTGAAGCTCAAGAAGTATAGTGGTTTAATAAAAACAGAAGAGAAAAGAGGTCGTGGTCACCCTTGGTTTGGGAACGCAAAAATTAAACTTCGACCATTGGATTTGTTCAGGAAGGGACATTTTCCTCACAATCATTGGATCCAGAGAAGGTGCACAGAGGTTAAACATCGAAGTCCTTCAGACTTATCTCACCCAACCATTTTAAAAATATAAGTAGAGAAGACTACCAAAGTCCTGGAGCTCTGAAGTCCCAGAGCCCCGAAGTCCAAAAGTACAAAATCAATCTGGACCTTTCATTCTAGGGTCACGTGTACATAGATTAAAATATGCATGGAGTTTGGCAGTCTAGGGGTTTTGTGGTGTTCAATAGAAAAACCCTCTGAAGTCCCAGAGTGTCGGAGTGACATAAACCTATACGAATGTTCGACATTCATGAGTTATAAGGTGTGCGAGAATGGAATCTCCTGAAGCCCAGAGTGCCGAAGCCCCGAAGCGCCAGAGTCCCGAAGCTCTGAAGTAACACAGTTCATAAATTCAGAGTTCGATAGGAATGGGGAGTAGTTTTAAGGAAATATCTGAAGTCCTAAAGCATCAGATATGATGTGGCTTGATGACATCACCTGGGGTGACGTGGGCACACAAGATGCGTGCCATGTGTTAGTGTGTTTCGTGCTTTTAAAAGACCGATTTTCTAGTTGGAACCTGACATGTGTCACTCGACGGTGGGGCCATGTGTCACCACTTTGATCGGTGATAGATGTACTTTGTGGGCCCTGGAAGGTTAAGAAGTTTAGGAGTTCAACATTTGGGGAAAAAAAAAATTGGAATAATTTCCGGACCTCCGAAGTCCTAGAGTCCTGAAGTCCCGAAGTTTCGAGGTGTCATGGTAGTGACTTCACCTAGGGGTGACATGGACACACCTAATGAATTCCACATGTCAGTGTGTTTTGATATTTTGAAATACTGATTTGGAAGGTATATCTTAACATGTGTCATCTCTCGGATTGGGCCATGTGTCCACTTCTAGTGTTTTTCCACATGGCGCTAGATCCTACAGTCTGGAGACTTGGCACTTCAGAAGAACTTGGTAAAAAATTGTTAAGTATAAAAAGTCTCGAAGCTCCGAAGAGTGGAGTAAATCCTTTCATCCAACGGGAGGGGACACGTGACAAAAGATCCCATGGTCTGGAGGATTCAAAGCTTAAAAAGTGGGGCTGAGGACTTTCGGAGGCCCGAAGGCCGGAGTCCATCGTGATTGTTGATCATAGAAGACATGCAACATTATATATTGTGGTACAGAGGAATGGTACTCTAGAGGATATGAGTTGCGTTTGCTGTGAGTCGAGAACTCACAAAGGGATAGAGTTAATATCGACCACCAGATCACAAATGACATGTGGAGGCAGAAGAGGGAATCTCCAGTGTGTTTTTGATTGAATCTTCAGACCCCTGGTACAGAGATATACTTATCTATCTCTAGACTTTGAAGTTCCCCACCTCTGCTTCTCGTGACGAGAGTCGGAAGATACGCCATCAGGATAAGAATTATCTCATACTCAATGATAGGTTGTATTGGAGAGGTGTAGACTGCATCTTGCGTTGATGTCTCACTCATGAGGAGGCCATCATAGTGCTCAGCGATTGTCATACTGGAGCTTGTGGTGGTCATTTATTTGGGTTGGCAACAACCCAAAATATTCTACGAGCAGGTTACTTCTAGCCAACACTTATCAAAGATTGTATCGAATCGGTCAAGAAGTGCCATCCATGCCAAGTCTTCTCTTGGAATATGAGGGCACATCTCGCTCCTATGTTTCCTGTCATCACAGTTGGTCCCTTCACTAAGTGGGGGATTGATTACACTACATGCAACCCCCCATCAGCAAGGGGGCACCGCTATATCATCGTAGCTGTCGACTACTTCACTAAGTGGGTCGAAGCTATGCCAACGTTTAAAGATGATGGAGAGACTGCAGCTCTCTTTTTATTCAACCAGATTATAGCATGGTTCAGTGTCCCGAGAGAGATTGTCATTGACCATGGCAGTCACTTTCAGAACCAAATGATGACCGAATTAACATCAAATCTTGGGTTACGGCAGGAACATTTGTCACCTTACTACCCCCAAGCCAATGGGCAGGTGGAAGCTGTAAACAAAACTCTTAAGATGATTCTAAAACAAACTATCAACTCAGCCAAGTCAAACTGGCATTTGATGTTATACTCGATATTATGGGATTACTGAACATTTGTTAAGACTGCAACTAATTTCTCACCTTTCCAACTCGTTTACGGGCTAGAGGAAGTCTTTACCATCGAATGTCAAATCCCCTCTCTGAAATTGGTAGTACAGTTATTGCCAAACACTTCTCCACTTGAAGAACGATTAGTACACCTTGAGCAACTTGATGAGTAGCATTGTGACGCGGCCCTGGCCAATGAGGCTCATAAACATAAGGTCAAGTGTCAATATGATAGGTTTGTTCATCCTCAGATTTTTTCTGAGGGCGACCTTGTCCTGGTCTATGACCAAGACAAGGACCCCCTGGGGGAAGGAACGTTTAAACCCATGTGGTTTGGACCTTTCATTATAAAGGAGGTATTAAAAACGGGTGCTTATCATTTGGTTGATTTTGAATGGAATGCATTGGCGGAGCCTAGAAATGGGCTCTACCTCAAGAAGTATTACTCATAGATAGGTCACTGTGGGTAACTTTTTGTAACATATGTATAGTCTTTGTACTATTACTTTTTTACGTTTAAAAGTGTTATGAACGTGTCATTGATGTTATCTTATGTTAATATGGAAGATGTCAAGTGAGTTTGAGGTGTTCGTTGGGTATGCGGACGGTGCTAGTCGACACACATGAAGGCTTGCCTCCGTAGCTTGGGTAATCTTTACACCACATGGTCAGTTGTTATATTCCGGAGGTATATGCTTAGGTGAAACCACGAATAATGTCGCTGAGTATAGTGCAGTGATTGAGTTTCTTCGTGACGCCTTGTCATTGGGTATCTCTCATCTCTGGGTCTATCTCAACGCTCAACTGGTTGTGTCACAGCTAAACAGAATATACCGGGTTCATGATCCAACTTTACACCGACGATTCCTTAGGGTACGTCTCTTAGAACGCCACTTTGATTATGTTACATCTTTTCATGTTCCTAGGAGATTAAACCAAATCACAGATACTCTGGCTAATCAAATTTTAGATTGGCATCTTGCCCACGTATAAAAGAACATGGACATAAACATGTAAATACATTTTTGCACACAGAATCCATAAGACACACAAAATATAAAAACCATATATAAACATCATAAAATACTCAGAGTACATAGGTGGACGCAAGCGCCTCAAAAATGGGAACAGTAATGAGTCACCGGGCTTATGCCCTAAAAAAATATATACAAGTAGGTTCTCATGGAACATAAAGAGTCTAAATCTGTTCAGGGCCTATGGGCCCTGTTATAATCATCTACAGCACGAGATAAATGCCTAAACAATTGGACCCATGTCCGAGGTGCCCCCACAACATGAGGCTGCATGGATGGCGGCAGGTCCTCTATATTTTCCATCGGGACTGTGCGAGTGATCATAGTGAAGTTCCACTCAACTCGTCTAAGGACCCTCTCAGCCTCTCCGGATGGAAATTTCCCTGCTACTGCTGCTCCCCCAGCGGCGGTAGCCATGTCCTCTGGCCATGGATGACGCCTGTTCCGTGCATAGTCGACAGGTCGCACGGGTCCCACATTTGCATACAAAAAATGTATCCGTCAAATACTTTGGCATACAAAAAAAAAATGATATATATAACAAAAAGACATAAAAATTACATATGCAAACAAAAAGCCAAAAAGGTGGAGACTTACCCATCTCCCCTCGCTCCTCACCAGGAGGCACGTGTATCTCTAGATTTCTAGAGAAGTCTATCCCCGCATATGGGTAGTCCTCGATAGCAGGGATCTGCCATGACATCCAAGCAAATAATTCATCATCGAAGGCCTCAACAGTCCTTCCACCACCCTGTCGCGGCAGTAACACTGCCCATCTACACACTACAGGGAAAGAGGCCAGATGTCCTCGTACTACAACCCGAGGACTAAAACACAGAACTCTCTCAAAAAATAACGAACACAAGATAGTCCCAAACCCGAAGTTCCTCTGTGTATGCTGTCGGAAATCTGTCAATTGCCTCTTCATACACTCCAGCAGTGTGGTACTCCAATCAAAAATTTGTGCATTCATGCACTGGATGGCACAGTTCATCTGTGCGCGCGAAGCCTGATGCACGACAGCTGAGCCGGTAATCCACCCAATAAGTAACAAGATAGACTGTAGTGCTAAGTTGGTAATCTTGCTAATGGGTACCTGGGAACCCGTACGTTCGGTCCCAGCCTCACAGTACTTAGCTATCAACTCCGAGATCTTGCTCGACCCCACAGGAAAAGTCTGGAAATTGACTGGTTCCCCTCTCCTTGAGAGGCCAGTCAGAAAGTAAATGTCCTCGATGGTGGGCACCAATGATTGCCCCTCTAGCATAAAGGCCTCTGCATCAGGATGCCAGTAATCAATCAAGGCATTCAGTAGCCTTGGTTGCATGCGCATAAATGGACATAAAAAGAATTTGAGTAAACCGCATTGCATTAACACGGCCACAACATTCGAATCTGCAGCAACCAACTCACGGATTGCCTCATGCTCCCTCTCCCTCCATTGGACATACATCCTACCAACACAACAAGGTAAAGGAGGGTCAATACTTCTTTTAGTTTTATTTTCCATCAATAAGGGGGGGGGGGGGGTACACGAGGGCTGTATAGGTGACAGTCGTGTGTACACGCGTGTAGGCTTTACTCTGCACTTGTGTACACGTGGGTTGTCTCTGGACAGCCCGTGTGTACCTAGGGCTAACCTTTTTAAGGTCGACGCCCACCCAAAAAATCACTTAAATGACTAAATTGAAGTATTGAATAGCTAGATAAGGGAGTTTGTACTTACTTGGTCCAAGCAGAAGTTCGTTTCGTCCACTGTAGCTCCCGGAATCACTATCTTTGGCAAAGGGGGTCTTTTGGCTCCAGAGTCAATTTCCAAATCAGTAATGGTGATAATGAGTTGCCAGCTTCTATTTATAGAATATTTGGCCTCTTTTTGTCACTTTTTTGGCCCCCCTTATCAGTTTCTTTATACCAAAAACCATTTAGAGTGATCTAGGAGTTATATGCGAGGGATTTGATTAGGTATTTGGACGATTGTTTTTTTGAGTTTCGAAAAAATATCGACGGTCCATAATTTTTTTTTTTTTTCAAAAATCAACTTGAGCATATAGGTTAGGATACCACCCCAACTTTTGCATCTCGTTGCCTTTTTCTTATGCTATAGGATCGATCCCATCCGATTGTGACATGGAACCGTCATATCTGCTCTAGAAGTTTCGCAACTTGGTGGTAGAGCTTACCAGAACATGGATGCCCTAGGTAGGTCCTGGTTGCATTATGGTGTCCATGTTGTTTCTAAAAAAACTGTAGGCTCGGGAGTCCGTATAGTCTTTCCTAAATATGAGTTTGAGCCTCATTTGCATGAGTCTTTTTCACTCTTTGTCTTACCCTCAGGACTCCCAAAAAATAACGAGTCTCCTTTTAAGCCCTTTTCAGACCCTCTAAAAATGAAAAGATTGTCGAGCGATCTTGTGACCTTTCATGCTCGTTAAACTAAAATTTGAAGTCACGTATGTCCGACGGTAGTTTACCCATTTTTCGGTCTGGATGGTCAACTGTATGAACAAAGGTATACTCTATCGAATTCCCATTCTTTAGAAGAGTATTCTCGGGTATAATTTTATTCCTTTTTCGGGCCTGAGGGACTAAATTTACAAAAAAGAAACCCCCACGGAGTCCATAGTTAAGCTCTTTTCAGACTCCCT
>ML777578.1:140617-161268 GCA_009831015.1 Picea engelmannii
GATCCTTGGGCTCACTCATTCAGCACATCAGTAAAGATTGGTAAAAGATTGGTAATGTATTTCAGCCATCAGATGCTCTTCTGACCTCACACATTAGGGGGCATCTGTTATAACCCTAAATTGCACCACACATGCTTACCTGGAATCATGCCAACTCATATCCCTTCATTTCCAAAACATCTGCTAAACAGCTCTTTGGAAATCCTCTTATGTCAAGGTCCACGCGCCCTAACCCATTACTACACGTATGTGCACGCTGACTGGCTCACTACAGCCCGCGTGTACCTAACAAAGCATGAAAAAAGGAAAGTTTTCGATGAAACAAAAAGCTATGGGTCATTTAACTGAAACTCCCAACCATGCATGGACGAGGGTTCATCCAAAACCCTAGCTCCTTCTAGCCTATAAAAGAAGGGGTAGGGGTACCATTTGGAGGAGGAAAAAATATAACGAAGAAACTCTGCCCATTTACATAATCCATTGTCCCAACCCTTTAGCCTTTCCTCATGCCAAAGGAGATTTAACGCAAAGCAGTTGGAGGACAGAAGAAGAGGAGCCTAGGATCAAGATCAAGGAGTAGTGGCCGATCTCGACTTTGATTGTAAGTTGATTCATTTTTCAAATAATAAAATAATACTTTTCCCATCCCAATGCATGAGTTATCTATGGTTTTGGTTAATTTATTCTTAATTTCTAACCCTTGAGTAGAGAAGTAGCATGCATGCATAGTTGTTTGTCTTGATTGCATGTAATCTTTGGAAGGAGCAGTGCAAGCAAGTGGGGAAAGCACAATGGAAGATCTACATCGAACGTCGGTAACAAGGTTAGTAGTCATTCTCCATGCATCTATTTTGAAAGAGGGGTTTAAGTTTTGGGGTTGTAGGTTAAAAAGTAATTTCTTTACGGTCAAAATCTGCATGCAAGTCTGACCCTAGTTTTCTAGTCCATAGGGTATTTTTCCCAACAACAACGGGGGAGAAAGGGAGGAAGACATAATCTAGATGAGACCCTCAGAAAATTGTAGACAGTTTTCCAACACCACAAGGATGATAATGAGAGGCTTATGAAGGGAAAATAACAATAGGAATACTTCAATATAAAGTTAATGAAAGTCCTGTACATAATTGAAAAGAATATGTATAAGGAGAGTGTCTCCAACAAATCAAGAAGTCATGAGACCCCTGAGAAGAAAGGAAGATCAAGGAGTAGTAGTAGACATCACCATCACTCCCAAAATCATTCCCATAGGAGAGAACACAGTATCTCAAGTCCATTCCCTGTCAAGAATCATAGGAGGTCTAGGGTGGATGAGTTTAAAGGAGAAATGAATAAGATCAAAACTCCTACTTTTGATGGAGAGCACAATAAGGATGAAGATGTTGAGTCATGGATGCTAGGCACGAGGAAGTACTTCCAATTGCATAAATATTCTTCTCATGCAGAGGGAATAATTTCCATATACCAACTTAAAGGAAAGGCATCCATGTGGTGGGATCAGCTGGTGCAAGTGAAATACCTCAGAGAGAAAAATGTGACTTGGAAGGAATTCAAGAGGCATTTTGAGAAGAAATGCCTGACCAAGAGGTATTATGATAACAAGATGAAAGATTTCTTTGAACTTAAACTGGGTAGCATGACTATTGATGAATATGAAAGGAGATTATTATAGATATTGAAGTATGTCTCCTTCATCAAGGATGAGACAGTGAAGATTCATAGGTACCACAATGGGTTTCCATCTTTCATAAGTGATAAAATCTAATATGATGATCCCAAGACTCTAGAAGAAACCATAAGGAGAAAAAAATTCTTATATGATCAACAAAAAGGGAAGCCTACTTTCCAAAAGGCTTGGGAGGAAAAGAAGAAGTTTAAGAAGGAGCAGAGGAAAAAGGGTAACACACCACCCTTTTTCAGAAACAGTCCTCAAGGACATCCATATTTTAGAGAGCAAAGAATGGCTGAGGTAGGTGGGCCAAGGCCAAGGCAAACAACCATTCAATGTTGGGGCTATAAAGGAGACCACAAGTATAGAGATTGTCCTCACAAAAATGACAATGTGAGAGTTGTCCACAATGTTCATCAAGAAGAAATAGTGTAGGACATGGGGAGAAGTGTTCCAAGGATCTATGCAGCCCTAGACAACAAGCAAGTTGAGTTTCAATCACACATGATTGAAATCAAAGGTATGATCAATAACCATTCCTTTACTATTTTAATAGACTCGGGAGCTAGTTATAGTTACATAGATCCTAAATTTGTGGAAATATTTCTTTTACCAAGAAGAAAGCATGAAAAATTTTGGCTAGTAAAACTGGCTATAGGAGCAAAGAGAAAAGTGGTTGAGCTGGTTAAATCATGTCCAATGGACATGAATGGGCTAAGTACCAAGAAAGATTTGAACGTCTTACCATTAGGTTCATATGAATGGCTAATTGGTATGGATTTGTTGGACCAACACCATGATAACATAGACTTTCATAACAAGGAATTTACTAGCCTAGATGAGGAAGGGAACCCAAGAACAACCCAAGGAATTCCTAGGGAAGTTACTATCCGAGAGTTCTCATCAATGTAGCTGAAGAAGTGTTATAAGAAGGGATGCCAATTATTTGCAACTCATATAGAAGAAGCATCTAAGGATAAGGTGCCAAATATGGAGGATCATTTACTCCTGAAATATTTTGAATATGTGTTCAAGGAGATACCAGGACTACCCCCAAAGAGAGATATTGATTTCTCTATAAATTTGATGCCTGGGGCATCTCTAGTATCAAAGACTCCATACAAAATGAGTACACCAGAGCTGAAAGAGTTGCAAATGCAACTTGAAGAGCTGTTGAAGAAGGGGTATATATTCCCAAGTGTGTCACCTTGGGGTGCCCTAGTCTTGTTTGTGAAAATGAAAGATGGGACATTGATATTGTGCATCGACTTTAGACAACTAAACAAAGTAACCATAAAGAAAAAGTATCATTTTCCAAGGATCAATTATCTCTTTGATCAACTAAACGATGCAAGGATATTCTCAAAGATTGATCTTAGGTCAGGCTATCATCAAGCAAGGATCATATATGAATACATCAATAAGACCTCCTTCAAGACAAGGTATGATCATTACAAATTCACAGTGGTGCCATTTGGGCTATCAAATGCACTAATTGTTTTCATGTTCTTAATGAATGGTATTTTCCAGGAATACTTAGAAACGTTTATCATTGTATTTTTGGATGACATCCTTGTATATTCCAAGTCATAAGGAGAGCATGAGCATCACTTAAGGATGGTGTTACAAGTGTTAAGAGAACACCAGTTGTATGCCAAATTGAGAAACTGATCATTTTACCAAAATTGAATTCACTATTTGGGGCATATCATATCCGAAGAAGGGATAGAAGTGGACCATTAAAATATTGAGGCCATTAAAGGGTGGAAAAAAACTAAGAATGTGACCGAAGTCAGATCTTTCATGGGTCTAGATAGCTACTACAAAAGATTCATTGCATTTTTTCGAGGATTTCTCACCCAATCACTTCCTTGCAAAGGAAGGGGGTGAAGTTTCAATGGACAACAAAATGTAATAAGATCTTCCAACAATTGAATCAATTGTTAACCAGTGCTCCAATTCTGAGGATTGTTGATCCGAATGAATATTTCGTGGTTTTCACTGATGCATGCAAAGAAGGACTTGGTGGAGTCCTCAGTCGGAATGGGTTTGTAATTTTTTTTGAATCAAGAAAATTAAAAGAGCATGAGAGGATCTATTCCACTCATGATTTGGAGTTGGCAACCATAGTTCACGCATTGAAAAAGTGGAGGCACTACCTCATGGGAAATATTTTTGAGCTGAGAAAATACCATAATGGTTTGGAATATTTTTTTGATCATCCTACATTAAATGCAAGGCAGAGCAGATGATTGGAATTACTCTGTGAATACGAATTTGACATCAAGCACATCAAAGGAAACGAGAACAAAGTGGCTGATGCACTCAGTAAGAGAGTGCATGAACTGCATGCTACAATCATTAGCATGTATCAAAAAGATCTCAAGGGAAGGATTTCAGAGGTTGCAAAAGTAGATTTGCAGTACATGGAGTTAGTGACAAAACTACAACAAGGTAAAATGCAATAGAAGGTTGAATATTATGAAGTGGGAAATGAGGGAGTTCTCTTGTACAAGAACCAAATTTATGTGCCAAATTATCATGAATCAAGTGGTATGATTTTGAAAGAGATGCATAATGTGCCTTATGCTAGGCACCCAAGATATCAAAAAATAGTGGCAACAATAAAAAACCATTACTATTGGCTAGGCATGAAGAGGGAGATTGCTGAGTACATTGCTAAATGTATGGAGTGTCAGAAGGTCAAGGCTTAGCATAGGATGGGTTGTTGCAACCATTGCCCATTCCTGAGTGGAATTGGGAAGTGGTGACCATGGATTTTATCATAGGATTACCTAGAACAAGCAAGCACCATGATTCTATCATGGTGGTGGAAAAGTGTACTAAAGCTGCCCATTTTATTCCAATGAAGGTTACTCATAAGGAAACCAATGTTGTTGATATTTATATGAGGGAGATAACATGATTTCATGACATACCCAAGACAATTATGTCTAATAGAGACAAGAAATTTACCTCAAAGTTTTGGAGAAAATTATTCAAGAGGTTCAGAACAAATCTGAACTTCGTCACAACCTATGTCTGATGGGAAAACAAAAAGGGTGAACCAAGTGATAGAGGATATGATAAGGATGTACGTGATGGAAAAACCATATAAATGGGAATATTATTTACACTTGGTATAATTTGCCTACAAAAATGGGTACCAAGAATCACTGAAGATGATCCCATTTGAGGCACTTATGGCAGAAAGTGCAACACACCAATAAGTTGGGACAACCTAGCTAATAGAGTAGTAATTGGGCCAGAGTTGCTTAGGGAAATGGAAGAGAAAATGTTAAAGTTAAAACATAATTTGAAGGCTTCCAAAGACAGGAAGAAAATATATGCCGACAAGGGCAGAACTCACAGGGAATTTAAAGTGGGTGATCATGTATTCTTGAAGGTGAAATCCAACAGAAGTTCCCTGAAGTTGGGAAACTGTTCCAAGTTGGAAGCTAGATATTGTGGGCCGTTTTAAATCCTAGAAAGGACTGGACCAATAGCTTACATGCTTGCATTACCTACATCTATGTCTACACATAATGTATTCCATGTATCATTTCTTAAGAAATATATACTTGATGCTAATCATGTTATTGATTGGAATGTGATTTAAGTGGAGCAAGAAAGAGCTTTTCAAGTGCATTCGGTATGCATTCTGGACCAGAAAATAAAACAACTCTGGAATCGAGCCATAAATATTGTAAAGGTCCAATGGACTTGGTACGGTCTTAAGGATGCAACCTAGGAGCATGAAGATGTTATGAGGGAAGAATACCTACATCTTGAAGATTTTGAAAATCTTGCTGAAGTTATGTAAATGAATTGCAGTGACAACAGTGCAAAAATAAGGGGAGGGGATTATAATACCCCAAGGCCGAGCCCCTGTTGAATTGTAATGATGCTTAATGATGTTATAGGATGGTGAGCCAAGTATTTATAATTTTGGAGGCTCATGTGTTTATTAGGCCGGAGAGCCTAAATGCTAAGGCTAGAGAGACTATTTTTGTATATGTAATTCTGTAGATTATTAATAAAAAACATCATTGCGTGTAGACCGACCACAAAGAAAATGTTATGGGGGACTAAGATCCATTGGGTAGGGAAAGGGAATGGGGATGAGAGGCTAGAAAAGAGGGCTAAGATTGAGGGCTTAACCCAAGGGAATATTATAATGTATTTCCTGAAAATACTAAAGTTGGGAAATAAACCCAGTTATTCTAAGTTCCTTTGGGGAGAGGAACAAACTCCAAGTGGAGAGGAACTAGCTCCTAGAGAGCCAAGTGTCACCCAGGACACATGTAGATTTATGTGGGAATTTCCACCATTGTGGGGTCGCGCTCACCATTCTGTCTCTCTCACGATTCTGCACTCGGACCATTCTCACCATTCTCGCTCTGAGCCTTCTTAGAATTGACCATTGCTTGCCATTTTTCCTCATGAGTTCACTCACGATCCATGCATCCCTTGTCCAGTACACACACACACTGAACGGGAACACAACAAGAGACATTTCCACCATTGTGAACCTCTGTAATTTGTTGAGTTCTCTCTTGCCTTACCCTATTTTTCTATTATTGTTTGAAGAGGCAGGTTGTCAGGCCCGTGGTTGAAGAAGAAGGTTGTCAGGCCTATGAGAATCTCTCTCTAGGTGAGAGAGTTTGTTGGGGAAGTGATTTATCTTGGAGGGAGTCTAGAAGCAGGTACAAAGATATGAGAATTACTGATACAGCCTGTTGCTAAAGCCCTGGAAGGGAAGTAGAGCAACTGATGGACTGTGGAATAGTGAAGGTGCATATTTCCAGGGTGGGATAGGCGTGTGGGGAATGAGAGTCTATGAGAAATGGGAATAAGTAAGATCCTTGGAGAGAATCCTTCATATTTCATTGTGTAGTTTCCTGTAGCCTCAACCTAGCCTAGGATTCCTTTTCCCTGGGTGGAGTTTATTCCCAACTCAGGGGTGACCCACTGCTGATAGCTTGGAGAAACTTGGTCTAAGGCTGGGAGTTTCATGGAAGGTTTGCATGCAGTCGATGGTATTCTCATAAAAAGATAAGTACCGAATCTATGTTAATTGTATTCTGTGTATATTTTACATGTGTTATAATGTTATCAGAATTTCCTACATCTATTGCATGTGTGTGTTATTGTCACTTCCACATGAATATGTGTATGAACATAATGTTTATGTCTTTTTAAAAGTTGCAATAGATATGTATATATGTATATTAGAGCATGATAGTTTCAAGTAGCATGACCATCCTGGGTGGCTAGATGTGTTACAACTATTTCAAAATAGTTTGGTTTTGAGTTAGTGGCATTTAACCCGGCAAGGGTGGCCAAGGGACGTTACAATCTGGTATCATAGCAGATTGAGAAGATTGTTTTGTATTTACTCCAATTGGAATGACCTAACATGTAAGGCCATGGACGTTACAGGGTGGCTCTTGTATTAATATTGATTTAATTGGCATGATTCATATGACTTGTGGACCCTTGAAGGGCATACCTTGTTTTTCTTTGTAGGATCTTTCTTGGTAACATCATTCATGGAAGCACTAAGGAACTTTGGATCTCAATGGGGGCATGAAATCCTATAGGATGGATGGTGTGCCCCACATTTTAGAGGGTATTTATGATGAACATTGTAGACATGATGATGTCATTGGCCCATGAAAGAGGCCTAGGAAGATGAACCATGCATGACATCACCCTTCTATGCTTGAACGTTGGCCTATATCACCTTGATTTCACAGTTAGAGAGGTTGATGTGGCATGTAAATTTCATTTGGTGATTTGGTGGGTTATTACCCCACATCTTGTATACTAGTGGGATGATGTGTCACCATGGGAGGTGATGCCCTAGACTTTGGAGGCTAGGTCACCCAATGAACACCCTTGAAGAATAATTTTGTGATTTAATTTCCTCTATTTTTTCATTTTTGGTAATTATTTAGCATATGTGGGCAAAAGTCAAATTGTTTTGGTTAAAGTCAATGTAAAAACATGAATTTGAACCAAAATTAGTGGATTTAATTGTAAATTTGGATAAAGTGAGATTGGATTTATTCTATAAATAGAGGCAATCCTCACTTCATTTTTCATAATTCATCATTGAGACTTTATTCTCTCTTAAAAAAAAATTCAGCCCTCTTATTTTCTTGTGCAAATGGGATTATGTGATTTTCTTTGTGGAAGTATTTCTCTTGCAAAAAGTCTCAGAGGTGAAATCGCTCCACTTTGGAGGATTGGATTTATCTTATTGAATTATCTTTGCAGGTTTTCTTTGGTTTGATGGTAAATATCTGCAATTTTCTTTTATTATGTTGCTTGGAGAAACTCTAAGAGGGTTAGGATTGTCTATCCCCTCCTTCAAGCTAATTTTCTTATTTAAGTGAGATTATTCAATGACATTTTCAATGTTTAGGATTGAATATCCCCTTGGAAATATTCTTGTCTAGGGTTTCAAAACTAGGGGTTAGGATTGTCTATCACCCTAGGGTTTGAAAACTAGTTTCCCATTAATTAGCTAAGCTAGACGATTTGGAGAAAGGGGACGGATTGGGATCATGTTTAAATCTCCTTCCCTCGGCTTATAAATTAATATTTAATGTTTTGACTCGATTTCTCAATAGATAAGGCACTAATCATTGTATTGAAAAACATGAATATTTCTCTCTTAGAATTGTTGGATTTGTGGATGAACTGCTCTCACTATAAACTATCTCTTGATGCTAAAACACTCTCACTTCTTATAAGTTTACTTGCTTATGTAATAAAAAATTAGCTACAACCATTAGGGCTACAGAAAAAGAACTATCTCTTACTCGTTTACTTACTTTTCCACTGTAGAAAATTGTGATTGAATATTGCAAATTAATCTACTTTTTAAAGGATACAAATTGACATATTTTCTTCCTAATTTATGTGGTGAAAACTTGGTTTTGTGGGAAATGTTTTCTACAACCATCTATGGTTGTTAGAAATTTTATGATAACACTTACTTTACATCCTATTTAACCATCGAGATTGTTATTCAAACATTGGAGATTTATCTTCTAGTCAAGGGATTTCATTTCCAATAGTTATTTGGTAATTTTGATGGTGATTTATTTCATCTTTTAACACATTATTCTTGCTGATATAATTTGTAGTCTGTTGCAATTTTTGGGACAACAAGTTTTCTTTCTTCTTTCCTTAGTGTTTGTAGGTTTAAATTTCATGATTTTTGGTCTTGGGATATTGGCTCTAACATTGGTTTTGTAGGTCATCGATTAGATTTCCTCTCTCCTCTACCAAAGTCACCATTCACCAAAACCTAAGAACTCTCATATAGTGACCAAATGAGGGATCCTTTACAAACCCTTGCCTCACTCTCTCCATTCCCCCAAGGTCACCCATGAAGCCTCCATTGTGGTGGAATCATATGTCACTAAAATGAGGGGAGTAATCACTAAGGTGACATTGGTTCTTACTCCTAGTTGTGTCACACTATTTATTCTTATGTTTGGATTTTCCCAAGAGACAATTTGTGTGATAACACCTTGCACATTGATTATTACGAAATTCAAGTTTGAAATATAAGTCCTATCGAAATTAAAAATAATTTGATCCAATGGCATGTGCCTTAGGTTAGGATCAATATCACCATCCCTAAAGTTGGTTTCTTATTCAAATTTCTAATATTTTCTATTTCATGCATTTCATGTGATTTTTCTTCTAAACCCTACACGCCCTATTTTATGTTACACCAACCTACAAGGATTTCCATAGGGTTGTAGACAAAAAGGGAATGCGACAAAAGAGATTAGTTACAGGTCAACTGAAATGTCAGATGGAGTTTGTTAGTGAAACAACATTAGCTAGAAAAAATACCCTTGCCACTGTGGAGTCATCGAGAAGAAGGGAAAGGAAGTTCACTAAAGGAAAGCAACCAATCATGGAAGGCAGGACTATTAGAGATGTTAAACTACCTGTTTATGTAGACATTTCATACAACACTAGGTTTTATGGAGCCCACAAATTCCATGAACTATTTCAACTAATTGAAAATGGAAAATGGCTAAGGGATGATGAAGAACTAAATGAAAGGGAAGAATAATATTTGTCCATAGCACAAAATTATAAAAAATACCTCACACACCTTACAATAACTAGGTCTCTAATGATTCCTTATGGATAAATAATCGAGTACCTAATTAAACATATAGAGTTTATCACAAGAAAAATTCTTTATTATTTGGGGAAGGTGCACTAGATATTTCGCATCAACTAATCTTGAAGCCTATTCAAAATTATCCAAGGTTGAAATTCATTTCATCAATGATTTCCTGAAAGTTTTCATGTGTGAAGAAAACAACTATGACATCCTGGTTGAATGGTACAAGGAAGGGAGAATTTTGAAATCCTTAAGCAACAAACCCTTCTCAACCATACAACTCTAGTTAGGATACACATGAGAAACTCAATTGATCAGGAGAATATTTGGATAAAAGGATTCAATTGATGTGAAAATAGGCCAGGTTCCAATTTTACATGAAATCATTGAAGGAGGTAGAATTTTCAATTGGGTCGTTATCCTTTCAAATTCACTTGCATAAGCCATTAACAAAGTTCAACTGGATGCTTCCTCAGGAGCCAGAAAATTATATATGTACTCCTAATTGTTAGATGTAATATATGCTTCTAATACATTCATAGGGCTAGGTTGGTATTGGTCTCTAGATCGACCTCTTGTTCATGTTTATAGAAGATATTTATGGAAGAACATGCACTGATTTCAATATGCACTTATTGTTGAAGGAAAATCTCCCTGCGAACAGGTAGATCTCCTCTTGAGAGATAGACTCTTAAATCTTAAGAAAAAAGATGCTTATCATGGACATTGACTTCCTTTTATACCTAGATAAACTAATGTATGAGGAGGAAGGAGAAGAGAAGTACCTTTTACCGGTGTTTGTCCCTGCACGGTCCGAGTTGAGCTCCAATCTTGAACTCTTCGATAAGCCCTATAGACAAACAAGATACAACCAACTTCCTACCTTGTTGAGATTAGCTTAAAATAGATCTATCTACTTAGAGACAAGTTCATGTGAGATCAAGCACAAACTAGAAAGAAACAGGCCAAGCAGATTATATTGATAAGAACAACAACGAAGAAAAATTACAACCGTAGATGCGAGTGCAGCAGTTTCGTCAAGCCCTCCTTGTCTAACCGTTGCTCAAAAGACCCACGATCAGAATGAAAACAACTTCACTGATTATTCTCTTCGACTTCACTGTGTGTTTCCTATGAGATCATAGGTTTCATGCTTCCAATCCTTCCCACTTTTCACCATGAGAGGGCCTTCTTATATAGGTTAGAGAGGCCCAACCACTTGAGATATCTTTAGGTTAAGTTGAGGATTTTCCTCCTTCAGTTAGGGATCTTCCCTAATATTATGGCTTGGCCAAGGATTTGAATCCAACTCCCTTCAAAGATTGAAGAGATCTTTCCCCCATTCTTCTCAACAAACCAATTGTTGCCCAGAATAGGTAGCGCTCCCTCAAAAGGGAAATCAGAGCATTATAACGCTCCCTAGTAATGTATAGGGGGGCGCCAACACTCCTGAGAGTAGGAGTGCTCCTCCAAAAGGGTAGATGGAGTGTTATAATGCTCCTTGATAGTTTATAGGGGGGCACCAACACTCCTAAGAGAGGTATAGGGGAGCGCTCTCCTCTAAAAACTCAATTTTAGTGGTTCTTTCAAATGGCAAGAGGTTCATAAACCCAATTAACCATTTCTCTTCTTCCAAATCAAATGTTTGATGTGTTTCAAGTGTATTTCTAATGTCGTTATAGGTACGACATAGGCATTATGGCAGTATGATTTTCTTGACACTTGTGAGAAAAATGCGACACTTACGACACTTGTAATGATGACACTTGCGACACTATCAAAGTGAGTAATTTCGATGTGTAATAGATTTCCCCCCAATGTATGAAGTTAGAAGAAGAGAATGACTTCCTTTTAGACCTAGATAAACTAATGTATGAGGAGGAAGGAGAAGAGAAGTACCTTTTACCAGTGTTTGTCCCTGCACGGTCCGAGTTGAGATCCAATCTTGAACTCTTCGATAATCCCTGTAGACAAACAAGATAGAACCAACTTCCTACCTTGCTGATATTAGCTTAAAATAAATCTATCTACTTAGAGACAAGTTCATGTGAGATCAATCACAAACTAGAAATGTTTCGATGTGTAACACTTATTTTTTATGGTTTCTTAGAAGCCCTATATGAACTTATATTTTTCAAACAATACCCAAGGATAATTTTATAAGCATTGGAGATGTTGAAAAACATTATATGTTGGTATTTGGAGGAAGATTCTACATACATAAGGATTTATAGTTCCACACAAACACTTCACATGCTTCCATCCTATGTGCCAAATAGGTTGGTCATTTTAGAAATTGGGTATCAAACAATTTTGAATGGATTTAATTATTTCTTGATCAAACACCAAAAGACGTTATTCTTAGTCTATCCACTCTATATAGGCATGTGTGGGCTAACCTATGCCACATAGGCTAAGAAGGAAGGGGAAAATATTGAGGCATATCATTTCAATTCAGAAGTGGTTCAAACGCATGATCTCCTAGGAATTGTTGCAATGCACATGTTAGAGGTGAGGATATATTTCCTTTACCAACATCAAGAAAATGCAGTTGAGAAACCTCACAAAAGAGCATTAACCTATGTAGAAGTTTTGTACAAATTGAAATCAATTGTTGAGGAGAAGGAAATAAAAAGTAAGGTAGAAGTTACAAGGGTTTCTTCTAAAAGACAAGCCCTTCAAGGAAAGAGGTAGGAAAAATACAATAAGATATTGGAAGCATTAGAGAAGATCAAGGAAAATTTTGAAGCCAAAAGAAAATAACAAGTACAGAAGAAAGATGCCAAGAAAGAAGCGCTGGAAAAGAAAAGGGAAGCAAAGGCTAAAGATAATGTTGAATTGGTAGAAATTGGGACCTAAAGGAGAGAAAATATGAAGTTGATGTATAGGCTAAGGAGTTATCAAGAAATAAGTTGAATAAAGAGATGCAGAATTAAGGAAAATCGAAGAAAAATAATTTAGATAACATTGAATCAAAGGAAATCACACAAAAAGGGAATGGGTTGACTCAACATACCAACAAATACAACACAAAGCAACTGGAACCAAAACAGATGGAATATGTAAGGTATTATATTTAATATAAGATGCATAAAAAATTATATTCAATATATATCAATGGAACAACAAAATATGAGAAGAGAAACACCAGAAACAACACCTTTATTCAAACAAAGCAATGTTCACTTGCCTCTTTGAAGGGGAAACCTACAGTAGAGCAGATCTCTATTACAATAATTCTCAAGACAAGCTTTCTCATGCCTCCTACTCTTATTTATACTAATTATATCTTCTAAAGAACATTCTAGAGGAATATATTTCTAGAAGCGGAAGCTTCTATTAGGTATTCGTACATTGACTTGTTCACATTTATTAAATAGGCATTACTAACTAATGTCAGCCTTTATTACATGGAAAATATATTTAGGCCTTATTAACTAATGTCAACCTTTATTAAATGAAAAATATAGTATTCTATCTACATGAGAAGTTAGGTCCCTAACATGCCCTCCCCCTTAGAAAGGAGCCTTGTCCTCAAGACCTAAGATGAGGAAACTGTTGTAGAATGGTAGTTGGTTCCCAGGTGGCATCTTCTGGTGGAGTATACTTCCAGTGAACCAAAAATTCCTTGATGGTGCACTGATGGAGATGACACTCTCTTTGGTCCAATATGGCGTGTGGCTGCAACCAAATGGAACCTTCTTGATCCAACTCTGGTAGGTTTTTCTGGGTGTGGAATTTGGTGCCAATCACTTTCTTCAGGCATGAGACATGAAAAACATAATGCATCCTGGAGTGACTAGGAAAAGATAACTGATAGGACATTGGACCCATGCGTTTGATAATAGTATAAGGACCATAATATTTTGGTGCAAGTTTTTGACACTGTTGGGATTTTAGTGAAGTCTTCTTGTATGGTTGGAGGCAGATAAACATGACCTGACCCCCTTCAACAAATTGACATTCATAATGACCCTAATCTACCTGATGCTTCATGTGATTTTGAGCCATTAATTTTTTTTCTTTAAGAGTATGAAGAATGTTTATGTGGATGGTGAGATTGCGTTCAACTTCCTGAACTTTGAAGACACCTGATATGTATGGGAGAATCGATGGTGACTTATGTCCGTAGAATGCTTCAAAAGGATTCATGCGAGTGGTTGTATGATAAGAGGTGTTGTACCACCATTTGGCGAGGGGTAACCACTGAACCCATTGATGTTTTATGTTAGACATAAAACACCTCAAATACATTTCCAAATAATTTTTGAATGCTTTCATTTGGCCATCAGTATGGGGATGATAAGTTGTGCTAATATGTAATTGAGTTCCTTGGAGCCTGAATAGTTCTTGGCGGAAATTGCTGGTAAAAGTGGTATCACGGTTAGAAACAATAGAATGAGGCATTCCATGGAGTTTGAAGATATTATCCATAAAAAATTGAGCCATTGTGGATGTTGTGAACGAGTGTTTAAGAGCATAGAAATGAGCATATTTGGAAAGATGATCCACTACCACCATGATGACTAACTTATTACCTAATTTCAGTAAGCCAACAATGAAATCCATGGAAATATTTTTCCAAACAGTAGGTGGAAGAAGAAGGGGTTGGAGTGTACCAGGAATTTTGACAGTCTCGCCCTTATTGCATTGAAATGTATCACATTCGACCACAAAGGTGCAAATATCCTATTTCATACTGTCCCAGAAGAAATATTGTTTTACCCTTTCATAAGTTTTAGTAAAGCCTAAATAGCCTGTTGTAGGTGAAGCATGAAACTCAAAGTGTAACTTGGGTTTAAGGGTCGATTGTTTTCTTAAATACAAGTGACATTTATAGATAAACTCTTCATTGTGCCAAGAGTACCCTTGAGCAACTTGTGGATCCTGTTGAATGTTTTGGACTAGGCTGGAAATTTTTGGGTCTTGAAACCATTCTTGTCGAACATCATGAAGCTAGTCTGCTACAATGAATGATATGGAAAAAAGGGATCCTTTGTCTTCATATTTCTGGGAAAGAGCATCAACCACCACATTTTATTTTTCCTTCTAGTAAACAATCTCATAATCATATCCAAACAACTTGGTCACCCATTTTTGTTTCTCTAGGGATGAAATTCATTGTTCCAGGAAGTACTTGAGGCTTTGATGATATGTTTTAATTTGGAAACTTTTTCCTAATAGATAAGGGTGCTAGAGATCCATTGCATGAAAAATAGACAACATTTACTTTTCATAAATTGAATGGCCCAGATGTCATTTCGACAACTGTTTGCTGGTGAAATCCAAAGGTCATCCATCTTGCATGAGGACTGTCGTGATTCCTCTCCCAGATGCATTTCCAGTACAAAGGTCTTGGTGAAGTGAGGTAGGGTCAGTACATGAGTAGTGCACATAGCTTCTTTCAAGGCTTGAAAGGATTGGTAAGTTGTTGGAGTCCAATTGAAAGAATTCATTTTAAGGAGAGATGTGAGAGGAACTGCAATTTTTCCATAATTCTAAACAAACTTGTGATAATGTCCCGTTAAACTTAGGAAAGCACACAAGATTTTAAGATTTTTAGGGCAATGAAAATTCTAAATAGATTCAATTTTCTTGGGATCCACCCTTACACCATCCTTGCCAAAAATATGACCCAGGTGCTAAACTTTAGAGGCACCAAAAAAACATTTAAATTGTTTAAGAAAAAAATGGTGCTTGGAGAGGAGATGGAGAACTTGATCTGCATGGGTGAGATGGGATGGACAGGTTTTACTTTAGATGAGAATACCATCAAAGAAAAGTAACACAAAGTGATGGAGGAAAGGACAAAGGACATGATTCATGGGGATTTGAAAAGTGAAGGGATAATTATAGATACTGAAGGGAATGACCAAGAACTCATAGTGACCCTCATGAGTGAGAAATTTAGTCTTGGGGATGTATTCCTCTTTCATACATATTTGGTGGTATCCAAAATGTAGGTCAAGTTTGGTAAAGTATTGAGCCCCACTGACTTCATCCAGAAGGTCATCTATGATAGGAATGGGAAATTTTTCCTTGATGTTAAGTTTGTTAAGGGCACTAAAATCATGAAAGATGTGTCAAGTGCCTTCCTTCTTGAGGACCATGACGACAGGGGAAGAATAGGGTCTAGTACTAGGACGAATAACAATCACTTCTCACAATTCTCGGACAATTTTCTCAATTTCATTTTTTTGAGCAAAGGGATGATGATAAGGGAGAACATTGGGAGGAAGACTTACAGGGATTAAACAAATGCAATGGTCATGGTCTCTACGGGAGGGGAGAAGGCCTTGGGGAGTTTGGAAAACAATGGTATGGAAATAAAGGATCGCTTGAATTTTGGGGTGTACTGGGGGTGTATCAACTACTTGAATGGAATGGAGTTAGGAAATGATGCCAGAATGATCTTTTTTGAGTAACTTTTCCATGTGATGGGAATTGATGATCTTTAGAGACCCTGTTGTAATTCCTTGGAATTTATATTGTTGTTCTTCTTGTTGGAATTGCATGGTTAATTCCCTAAAATCCATGGTGATGGGACCAAGAGTGCGTAAGCATTCAACACCAAGCACAATGTCACAACTACCCATGTCCCCCCACATTTCATGGAACCACCATTGACAATCATGATTTGAAAATTGTTGACAATAGAGATACAAAAATTAACTTCTTGAGCAAGGAGGCATTGAATGAAATTATGAGTGTTTCCACTATCAATTAGGATGATGATTTTCTTATTCTTATTGTAACCAATCAATTTGAGGGTTTGGGGAGTAGAAAAACTAGTGAGAGAATTCAGTGAAATCAATGGTTCTACTTCAGGAGGATCATAGGGTAGTGTAGGATCATCTGTTTTGGGTAGCTCTGCTTCAGGTGAAACCTCAACTTCTTCCTTAGAAACATCCTTTGAAATTCCATAAAATGTTTATGTTCTTTATACTTGTGCCTAGGAAAGTATTTATCATCACAATTGTAGAAAAGACCATTGAGTTGGTGTTCAACCATTTATGCCCTTGTTAATTTTTGGACCTTGAGAGGAGAGGCCTGAGGAAAGGGGTGGTGGATTTTGGGCATGGAACAAAAGTGGGTGTTCTGCTATGGGCCAACATGACATGTTGTTCCTCCTTAGCATTTTTATTTGCTTCCAACCAAGTTTGGGCGTGAGCCATGATGACCTAGGCTTGGATGGCATCCTTGATGCCACTGATAAAGAATTCCCAGAAGAAATCATATGTCATGTCCTCTGTGTGGGAATCCAAGTGATCAAAGGAAACAATAAAATATTCCACTTTTCCAGACCATTTCAACTTGGTCAGACATCCTAAATGGTGGGTGTCCATGTCAAATCGTTCATACATCTCTACAAAAAACTCTAACCAAGTAACATAACCTTGGCATGCATTTCAATACCATTGCCACAATCTCCATCGTTCTTGATCCAAATAGATAATTCCATAAAAAATCTTGGTCAACTCATCAGTGATACCATGCAGGGAGAAATATTGTTCCATTTGAGTAACCGAGGCTTGTTGATCCAAGCCATCAAATTTGTTTACCTCGACTCTGGGAAGATGGGGGTCACAAGGTAGGAAGTTGGGATGAGAGTGTAGAGGTTGGTTGCAGTCAACACCTTTAGTATAGAGAGGTGAGTTAGAGGAGGAAGGACCTTGGAATTTTTTCATGAATTGGTGTAGAGCGGAATAGACTTCAACAATTTGGCTACCAAGTTGTTCTTGGATAAGGTCCATTTTTGCATGAATGGTCGAAATGTCCTTATTTACTTGGGTCTGAAGGGAAGTAAGGTCAGTACTCAGTTTCTTATTAGTTTCTTCTTGGCGGGTGGGAGCCATTAGAGTATGAGGGGTGGGATAAAGTGACAACTTACTGGAGGATCCCAAAATATAGGAAGGGGAAACGAACAATCAACTGTATATATCAAGATGATTGATTTCCCCTCTCCTTCATTTTTCTATAAAAAATATGAATTCAAATTGTAAAAGGATTTTTTCTCATGCATCTTATAGAATTTTCTATGAAATGTTATTGATTCAGAAGCCACAACAAGCCAACCAATATTTTTTGAGATAGACTTAAGTTTTGAAATGTGTGGATTTTGGAAATTTTTTCGTTGATTTACTAAGTTTTGGAATGTTATAAGCGTTTTATTTTATTATGTAGGCTTTTCTCACTTATGAGTGATTTTTTTTAATTTTGTTTTATGTCACAAATTGCTTGTCTATATCCTTATATCCTTAAGCATAGTACTATAATCTGCTTATCAGTACTAGACTTTTCTATAATACAACCCACTATTTAGATTATCGTTTTTATTTTCTTAAATACATTTACTAAAGGTTGAAATCCTTAATATAGTTGGTGCTATGTTTATCTCATCAATTTTTCTAGTTAACTCGAACATCATTCTGCATTCTAGACATTAAAAAGTTACATCTCATTTATTTCATTCAAAAATATATAAATAATAGACTAGATCATCATCAATACAACTTAAACATAACATACTAATTAAAAAATATATTTAAATCCTCTTTTTTATTAAAACCTTTACTTTGATTAAAACCTTTACCTAAAGAGAATCCCTAAATCTCATTGAAAAATATCTTAAAAATCCTCTTTTTGATTAAGACCTTTACCTAAAGAGAATCCCTAAATCCCATTGTCATTGAAAGGTATCTTAAAAATCCTCTTTTTGATTAAGAACTTTGAAAAATATCTTAAAAGTCCTCTTTAGATTAAGACCTTTACCTAAAGAAAATCCCTAAATCTCATTGTCATTGAAAGGTATCTTAAAAATCCTCTTTTTATTAAAAACTTTGAAAAATATAAGAACTTTGAAAAATATCTTAAAAATCCTCTTTTTGATTAAGACCTTTACCTAAAGAGAATCCCTAAATCTCATTGTCATTGAAAGGTCTCTTAAAATTCTTCTTTTTGATTAAGAACTTTACCTAACGAGAATCCCTATTGATTATACAAGTTATACAAGTTCATTTAACCCTATCAACATATTCACATAATTGACGCATGATCTTCTCCTTTTCCTTTTTCACACTAAATAGTTTATAAATACTCATCTTAAAAAATAACCCTTTTTCTTTTCACTATAAAACAATAAACCCTTTTTCTTTTCACTATAAAACAATAAATTTCATATCTTAAAAATCCTTATTTTTTTATTAATACCTTTACCTAAACAAAATCCCTAATTATTATACAATTTCATTTAACCCTATTTACATAATTAACATATTTACATAATTGACGCATAATTTTCCCTTCACCTTTTCCACACTAAATAATTTATAAATACTTATCTTAAAAAATAAACCCTTTCTCTTTTAAACAATAAATATCATTGAAATGTATCTTAAATATCCTCCTTTTCATTTATATCATGGACGGTCTAATCCAAAGGTATATTAAAAATCTTGGTGGAAAAGAAAACCATAATAATAAATCTCGACATTATACTCTTTTTGAAATGTGTCAACCTACTAGAGGCTTATGCTATTGTTTATTTTTTTCTCAAAGGAATTTAATATGAGTTATATTGTGTGGGAGAGCATAAATTGAAGTTGGACATGTGCTCTTGTTTATTTTGATAATAATAATAAATAATAATTTATTTTTATGTGAAAAGAATTTAATATGAGTTATAGTGTGTGGGAGAGTATAAATTAAAGTTGGATATGAATTTTTGTCTATTTTGATATAATAATAAATAATAATTTAATTTTAAGGTTATAGTTAATTCAAACATCAAATTAGTGTTTGAGATCTTTTTGTTCGTGGGACAAGGATTTTCCTTCACGTAACATTTAATTGCTAAAGTCTACAAAGGTATATATACCTTACTTTACCCCTCTCAATTTAAATTTATAACCTCTTAAACATAAACACATATTCTTAAACATTAAACCCACTCAAACTGTATTTTAATCTTGAATATTTAACAATCTTTTACTTTAAAATAAATTGTTTTAAAAATATTAAAAATAAATTTTATAAAATTTTATAAAATAAAATTCCTACTCTTTAAAATAAAAATTCACCATTTTTAATTGAATATATAAACGTAGCTCCCTTTGATATTTAAGGGACGAAACAAATATCATGATATTTCTCCCATGTATAATAAAAAAGACTTTCTTAAGTGGGACACAAATTTTCCCTCACTTAGGGCCATACAACTTGTGAAAACAACCCTTACTTTCATTATGATAAGATTATTTATTTTATGTGAAGATATGCTCCCATGTCACGACACTTGATTCATGTCACGACACTTGACTTTATAGTCTCTCTCACATTATAAGACTTTGAAGATCAAATTTTTATCTCTTTAAAGATGTAAATATTTTTTTAAATTTTCATAAAGATGTGGATATTGGGGTGTGTTTTCCAAAGTAGTAGTTGAACATGTCATTTTTCATGGCAATGAAGTGATTTCATGAAATTGACACTTTTGATTTTGATAACGAAATGGTGTTCTTTTTTATTTTTAAACTCCCATACATACATGTAATCATTATGGATGTTTTCTATTGATATGAGGCTAAAACAAAGGTAGTATTGATGATTAGTTTTTAAAGGATAAGAAAAGCTTTGTATATTAATTATATAATTTTATTGTTTGCAGTTTTCAAGTGCATCTTGGTATAATTGTAAAGTGTTTTGAGCTTTCACCGAATGTGCTTTTCTTTCTAAATTGAAATAGAAAATAATTATTTAAAAAAAAAAAAAAAAACTAGAAAATCTCTTTTCCTATATATTAAAACATTTAAGAATTTTAAGATC
>ML777578.1:162390-177134 GCA_009831015.1 Picea engelmannii
TTTCTCTTAAAAGTCTATTATTGTATCATGGGTACAATGTAACTTATCATATTGCTTGTATCCTTAGTATTATTTTTGGTATACTTACCTTTTATAAATTAATTATTGTATCATTGGTTCAATGTAACTTATCATATTGCTCGTATCCTTAGTATTATTTTTGGTATAGTTGCTTTTTATAAATTAAAAATGAAATGTTGTATCCTTAGTATTATTTTTGGTATAGTTATCTTTTACAAATTAAAAATATTATATTTTTGGTATAGTTACCTTTTACAAATTAAAAATATTAAACACTTCATGTGGTGGAACCTATTATGATATGGCATGTCAAACTATCAAACTCATCTAGAGGTTTCTTCTTATCTCCATTAATTTAATATTAAACACTTCATGTGGTGGAACCTATTATTATAATATGACATGTCAAACTATCAAACTCATCAAGAGGTTTCTTTCTTATCTCCATTAATTTAATATTAAACATTTCATGTGGTGGAACTTATTATGATATGGCATGTCAAACTCATCAAGAGGTTTCTTCTTATCTCCATTAATTTAATATTAAACACTTCATGTGGTGGAACCTATTATGATATGGCATGTCAAACTATCAAACTCATAAAGAAGTTTCTTCTTATCTCCATTAATTTAATATCAAAGGCTTTCTTGGTTATCAATTTAGAATGGACAATAAGAGAGGGACCCTTCAAGCTCCTTTTACAATAATTTTGAAAAATATTTTAGATATTCTATTATCTATGTTGTCACATTCCCTTGTCACTTCTTTAAGTTTTTTTTCAACCCATAGTTCCAACATCTCCTTCTTTCTACGAGTCTCATATTAAAGGGTGTGTTATCTTTTAATCTAACCAAGGAGATGTAGGTTTTCATGTTCTCAATAAAAAAACTAGGTGTAGTCGTCATTGAATTTATCATCTTTCTATGCTTTAGCATTATACAATTTCTTTAAGGTGAAAATCCTTCGACCTAATGTAGAAACCCTATCAACCAAAAACCAAATATTAGAAATAGTTTTTGACCTATCCTCTAAAGTGAAACGACAATTGAGCTAGATTATGTTTAGAATGAAATGAAGAAAGAGATATAACAAAGAAGCACACATATATATTGTAAGAAATACAATAATGCAATTGAATTCATATTCTATTAATGAATGGAATAAAAAAGACTGTAAAATGCAAAGCACACAAACTAGCTAGAATGATGGTAGCTTATCCTTGAATATATAGGTGTGTCGGCTATGCTCATTCGCAAGAAGATGACAAAAAAGAGGCCAAAAATACCTTTTAACATAAAACATCAATGAGAAAACCCTATATATCCAAAACCCTAACCCCAGAAGATGAAACACCAAAATATTTGTGGGTCTCAATGTGGTTAGTTGATACATCAGCTTCTCAAAGGCATAAATTTTGCATACGATCTCTGTTTGGGGCACTCAGTAGCCCGTTAGAAAGGTCTAGACAAGAAGTGCACATTCAGAATGGCCCAATATTTTCCTCCAACTACATATTGGGTCCTGTCACACCAAAAACACATCGTTTAGGGCCTCAAAACAACCTTGGAAGTTTGGGACCGAAGAAAACTATAGAAAAACTTCCAAGATGTAGAACCATTCTAATTTAGTGGAACAGGTGGGTGGCCAATAGTATTCACCTAGATCAGCCCCCCCCCCCCTTAGGAAATAATGGTACCCATTACATCAAGTTCATCCATCATATGGGGAAACTTCTGCTGAATATGAATCTTGATGAGCCACTTTCCTTGGTGAAGAAACTTCCCTTCTTTGATGACTTGATAGAGTTGGATTTTTTGCTGGTGAGTGCCCTTTGTATTTTTTTCCATGATCCGATCAAATTTATCTTGTTCAATATAGTCAGGATTTATTTCTGTAGGGGCCAAGTGCTCAACTACGTCTGAAGTTTCCAAGAGAGGTGGAATATGGTCGAAGCAGTTCCACATTAAATATGGGGTGCAAGCTAAGGAAAGGGGGAATACTTAATTCAAAATCATTCTCACCCACAACCTTGGTGATGGTGTATGGCAAATATCGGAGTAGGAAAATATTTCGATGGGGTATTGTGAGGAACTCTTTCTACAAAATAAACCATACCTGCAAATACCTTATCTTCCACCTAAACTTTCTATGGTACCTAATGCTGATCGTGGAACGTCTTGTACTTGACATTGGTTTTATGAAAAATATCCTGAAATTATTGTTGGATGTGTTGGATTGTTTCAACAAATTTGGCTACTTGATCAACCTCGTTCTGAGCATGGGAGAACTCCTCCTGTGCAGTTGCAATGGGAAGAGCTACGTCAATGGGGGCCAATGGATAGAACCCAAAGCAAACCTGGAAAGGGTTATGGCCAATAGAGCTTTGGAGGGATATGTTGTAGCTATGTTGAACTAAAGGAAATATTTCGTCCCATGTGCATGGATGTTTGGAATTGTACATCCTCAAGATATGAACAATCATCATGTTGACTACCTCTATTTTCCCACCAGTCTGTGGGTGGAAGGAAATCAATTTGATTAGCTTGGTGTCCATCATAAAACATAGGATGGACCAGAAAGTGATCAAGAACCTATTGTCTTGATATGAAATAATGGTCCGTGGGAGCCCAAAATGAACCCAAACACGCTCAAAGAAGAGCTTAGAAATGAACTCTGTTGTCATACTCTTCTTGTAGGGTGTCAAAACTTCCATATTAGAGAAATGATCAATGACCACGAAGACACAACCATTACCATACTTGGTTGAACGCAGACCAAACATGTAATCCATGGAAATGGATTCCCAAGTCCTATCGGGAGTAGGCAGAGGGGTGTATATCCCCTTTTCTTAATGGTGGGTTTGGAAATGGTGTAGGCAGTGTAGGATCTGATATACTTGATGACATTTTATCGAAGCTTCAACAAAAAAAAATGATTTTGTAGTATTGCCACTGTTTTTTCCATGCCAAAGTGTCATGACATCCGAATGTAATGAGCTTCCCAAATAATCTTTGCATACTCACTTGAAGAAACCTAAAGATGGATCAGATGTCATATCCATCCATCTTAGAGATGAAAGTATGGAACTAGTTTTCCCACACTTAATGTATGATAGGTAGAAAAAAATTTAGAGTCATTGTTGTATAATTGTGGCCACCTGGAGGTCTCATGCCCATAGGATTTAAGAACTGTGGTTAGCACCAAAATCGAGGGTTGAATGAGGCAGTTTGCAACATGGACCACTTCTTATGGTGGTCATTCTGTAACTTTCCTTGTGTCTGCATGAAATGCAGAGGCATGTGATCAATGTGGATGATCGTTTCCTTTCCCATAATGTAATGCTTCCATTGTCAACATGCCTACACAAAGGAGTACATCTCTTTTTCATATATGGGGTATCTATGAATAAAATTAGACAATGTTTCACTATGATAGGCCACTAGATGAACATGCTCAATGATGAATGCATCGATAACATAATCTAAAGAATTTTTCTCAATGTCAAATGGTTTTTGCAGGTCTAGTAAAATAAGGATTGGTGCCGAGTAGAGGTAGGATTTCACATCCTTGAATGCTTTTTGTTGTAACACATCCCAAAAAAACTTGTCCTTGGCTCCACCCTTGGTCACCTGGCTTAGGGCCCAAGCGATATGAGAGAACCCCAATACAAACCTATAGTTGAAGTTTGCGAGGACTAAGAAGTTGTGGATCTCGGTCACTATCTTCGGGGATGACCAATCGCAAATGACTTGGATATTGGATGAATCCACATGTGCACCCTGCTCATCCACAAAAAATTCCCAAATATTGAAATATTTTCATGCCAAAAGAACACTTCTCCAAATTGGAATTAACTTATGCTATCACAGGGTGCCCAAGACTTGTTGGATGTGCTTCAAATGTTCCTCCCATGTTTTTATAAAGATGAGGATGTCATCTAGATATATGACCAAAAAGGAGTTTGTGAATGGTCACAATATATCATCCATCATCCACATGAATGTGGATGAGGAATTAGTCAAGATGAAATGCATGACCATCCACTCAAAGTGACCTTATTTAGACTTGAAGACTATCTTCCATACATCAATTTTCTTAATCGACACCTGGTGGTAGCCTGACTTCATATCAATCTTACTAAAAAAATTGGTGCCCTTAGGCTGATCTAGAATATAATCAATCTATGGGATTGGGCACCAGTTCTTAACTATGATCTTGTTTAGGGATCTATAATCAATACAAAGTCACCATGTCTCGTCCTTCTTCTGTACTAGATCAATTGTGCTCTCGTAAGGTGAGGATCTTGGTATAATGCGGCCCTTGAAAATTATCTCTTGGATATGGCATTTGATTTCTTCATTCTACATAATAGAGTGCCTGTATACAGGGTTGTTAGGCAGAGGAGAACTAGGTGTTAAATAAATTGAGTATTTTACCCGACAGTGAAAAGGCACTCCCATAGGTGAGGGAAATATGTCTTTGTGTTCTTCTACTATCTTGTCCACCTTCTTCTGTTGTGTAGAAATACCTCATACGAAGGGTTTATAGGTTGCAATGATATTTCATTCACCTTCCAAATAGACCATAAAGAGGAAAAATATCCCAATCTAAGAGATCACCTTTATGCACTGCTTCACAGAGAGACAAGAGACCATAATAGTTTAGTTGGGATTACCTCTGGTACCCTGTAGAGTTGACATGACAAAGTAATAATGACACTACAGGGCCTAGATTCGTAAACAACATGACACTTCCAAATATATGGTTTTCCTAAGATAAGATCACAAAATTCCAGGGGAGAAACATAACAAAATACCTCATATTTGAAGGACTTAATGTCATAGTGCAGGCGACATTACTGGCTGACATGAATGTCCCATATTTGGATGAGCCAACCGATGATGTATGTCTAAGGGTGCGACATCATTGTTAGGTTCAACCTCTTGATGACCTATGCTGAGATTAGGTTCTTCTGGCTACTGTTATCAACAAAGAAATGGAGTGGGGTTCCCTTCACCCACATATGTGAGTGGAAGAGGTGCTCCCCTTCTTCAATATCCTATGGTTCCTCTAGATGGAACTTTTTGGTAGTGATGGTGACACTGGGTTATGGGTCAATGATCCATTTTCCCTTAACCGAGTTTAAATAAGAGTTCAAGATGACATCTAAATATGGGTGTTTCATCTCAGCCAACAATGACTATTTGAAGTGTCCTTCATCTAGTGTCCTTCTTTGATGTCATGTTACTCTTATTTGCGTGTGGCTTGGATTGGTTGTCTTGGGGTTGTCCATCCTTGATATATCCTTTGTTATAGGAGTTAGGGCCACCTTTACCATGCTTCTGATGTGATGGGTTTGCCAAACTGAAATCCCACTTATTCTTTTTCTTGAATTTTTTCTCTATCTTGACAACATGTCAATAAGTGGCTCCTGGTGAGGATATGCATAGGAACTCCATATATATTTCGATGTACATATGTAGGCCACAATAATAATTAAGAAATAGGTGCTTCTCGGAGTCTTTAATACCTATCTTTGTGCATAGGGTATGGAAGGTGTTGGTGTACTTTAATATTGTTTGGCTGTTAGACAGTTGGCTTAGGTTGATGGATAGTTGGTATGGATTGTTGGTTTTATTGATGTCAACTATTGGAGAGTGATATTGTAGATTGATGTCATCCCTTAGTGATTGATGTCAACCCCTTAGTGATTGATTTCAACCCTTGGAGAAAGTATCGTAGCTAATTCTGGTAGCACAAAGGTTTGGGTAATGGATCCAAGGTTAGTGATTGATGTCAACCCCTTAGTGATTGATGTCAACCCTTGGAGAAAGTCCAGTAGTAGCGAATTTTGGTAGCACAAAGGTTTGGGTAAAGGTTTTTTCATGTATAATGATATGAGTTTTAATATATTTGAAGGTAATAATATTCTATATGGATAGTACATGTCATTCCATTTTTGGTGGTATGTGGAACATCACATAACTCCTCACAGTTAGAGAGTTATGGCCATGAGAAGTTGGAGAACCCAGTTTTGGGTAATGGACCCAAGTTTGTTTGATGGATAATGGTATGGTTTTTGATATATTTGAAGTCAAGACTATTCTATATGGATAGTACATGTCATTCCATTTCTGGTGGTATGTGGAACGTCACATAACTCCTCACGGTTTGAGAGTTATGGCCTTACGAAGTTGGAGGACCCTCATATGTTGGCTTGAAGCCCCAAAATGTCAAACAAGTCCAAGAGCTTGCAAATAAGAAATTATTATTTAAATGATAAAGTAAAGTGAAAAATTCAAGAAGGATTATTTAAATAAGAAAGTGAAGTGACAAAATCAAAGAAGACTATTTAAATGATAAAGTGAGGTGACAAAGTCAAGGAGGAATATTTAAATGATAAAGTAATGGAGAACTTTCTAATTATGGAAAGTGGTTAACCCTAAAAAAGAGGAAAATAGGTTGAGTGACCTATAAATGGCTTAAGTGACCTATAAATAGGTTAAGTGACCTAGAAATGGGTTAAGTGACCTAGAAATAGGTTAAGTGACCTAGAAATGGATTAAGTGACCTAAAAGATGGAGAGTATAAAGAAGAGGAAGGACTCTCTCATTTTACATCACACTTGAGAATATTGAATATATTTAGGTGACTGAAGTAACCAAAGGAAATCTAAGCCGAATTTCATAGGGAAGGTGAAGAAAAGAAGGTCGGAATTCAAGAGAGGATAAATTCTTTTGATGATGCTTTCTAAGGTATGTTATTTACAGGTCATCTCACCATTTTTGAAATAACGTTTTTTCTAGAATGATTCAGACTGTGAAATTGCTATCCCATTGAGGAAGCATATCCAAGTATCTGTGGTAAAACATTCATCTTGTGGGTCGTTTTATTTTTGGATTTACACTCCGTGGAAAATAGGGTTTGTGGCTAGTTTGGAAACTAGTCTAAAACAAGTGTTTCGGGCAAAAATGCCATAACGTCTTCATAACAGATCCAAATTTAGTAAGAAAAAATGTGTTGGTTAGATGATAGTATGTAGTATTGTGTGTAATATTTTCAGATCGTTTCAACAAATATTTTGTGCGGGGAACGCTCTACAAGGTCTCTCTCTAGAATACGCCAGAATTCAACAATGTATGCCATTTTTTATATAACTCATTTTATGAGAAGTTCCAAGTAGTGAAACATGGAGGAATTGCATAAACAACACTGAAGAACATTGTGTATCAATTTCATATCTTTATTCATTACAGGTACATATTTATCATTATTTTAAGTTAGGACTATTGACTAATCCCAAACTAGTCATGTGAGACTAAAGAAAAGTTTGATGAAAATGCTAGTCTCTTGTTGTTAAAGTTAAGAAAGGTTTGCAGGTATGTGATCATATACACCGGGTCTATTATGGAGTTACAAATCATATTTGGATGATGAAATTGATGAGGGATTTTGGTTAAGGTACATGGTTGAGACAATTAGTTGATGAGTTGGCATATACATGAGGTGTATAGTTGATGATGTTGGTACATCTTGATGAGTCATAGTTGATAAGTAGTTGATATATGATTGGTACATTCTTGGTACATAGTTTGAGGCACTTGTCAGTATTATTTTTTACACATGGTTTATGGATGATGTCATATACTTGTATTATTAGAAGCACATATTGATCTTGGTGATGATTATGAGTTCTTGTGTTATGCTTGGTTGATGCACATATTTGATAGTTGTCTTGGTGATTGATATTGGTGAGTAGATCTGATTTGTTTGATAAGATTGATGAGACAGGTTGTTGTGATAGGTTGTTTGGACAAGTTGTTGTGACAGGTTATTTATACAGGTTTGGCGCATGGTTGATGCACTAGTTCATGGTACAGGTTGACGTACAGGTTGGTGTATGGTTGATGCACTTGTTTATGGAACAAGTTGATTACATGTTGTTTGGTACAGGTTGGTGCATGGTGGATGCACTTGTTTATGGTACAGGTTGATTACAGGTTGAGTTACATGTTGATGCATGGTTGATGCATGGTTTAGGTTATTGGTACATGTTATTTGGTGTAGGTTGATTGGTATAGGTTTACAACAGTATATCTCACAGTGATAGTGTGACAGTGGTTCCATCATTCTACTTATATGTCAAGGAGGGTGGACGGGGAAAGGACAGGTGGTTGTAGCCACCTTCCGATTGTATCCGGAGAACATAGGGGGTTGTAGCCTCCTTTTGGTTGTAGCCAGAGAATTGGGGAGTTGGAGATTCCCTCAGGCCGTAGCCTGAGAAACTAGGGGGTTGGAGCCTCCTTCCAATTGCAGCTAGAAAACAAAGGAAGTTGGTGCTTCCAATGAATGTAATTCTTCAAGACATATAAGAAAAATCATTCTATGGTTTTCTCCCACTTTGGGTTTCCATGTAAAACACTGGTGTACTGTGTATGTGTATGATTGTTCATTTGTTCATTTCTTATTTACTTTGTAGTTATTGGATGATAATGATATATTGATATAACACTTGGATTATATGGTTAAAAATGATTCAATTTCTCTATTAATGATTCACCCCCTCTCTCAGTACTCCAACAATTGGTATCAAAGGCGGTTCCTTCAGGAAACTGTTTAACCATTGGAAGGAGATCATGGATCAGTGCAATTAAATATATAAAGAAATAAAGAGAAGAAAAAAAGTCAATCAGTAAAGAATTGATGAACCAAAAGGAAAGTGTTCAAGGTTTTGAAAAGGATCAACAGGTCATCAATAATTTAAGAGCTCAACTAGAAGAGGCCATAAGAATTGAAGAAACTCTAGAATATCAAAAGAAATGTTTAGAAGCCAACATAGAAGCACAAAAGGAAGAAGCATAAAAGAGATAAAATATATTGATGGATCATGTCAAGGAAAGAACCAATGACTTAAACCAACTTGAGGAAAAGTTTGATCAACAAGAGATAAGACTGGAAGAAGAAATAATTACATTGAAAATACAACTTGAAGAAACAAAGAGAACATAAGAGGTCATGAAGTCTCGGATAATGAAGAAAGAAGAATAGGTTGAGAATCTTGAAGAAGAAGTTGTCACATTGGGAAGTAAAATCGTCAAGCTCAACAAGAACGTTGAAGAGACAGAAACATCCACATCAGTTATAGATAATGAAGAGAAGCACTCTAGGTTGCTAGAAAAGAAGAATGAAGAAAATAGAAAGAGTTATGCATAAGTACTCAAAGGAAGGAATCGTGGTCAACCAAAATATAAGAAAACTATTGAAGATACATCTTCAAGAAGACCATCCATGTTCAAGCCACAAAGAAGATTCAATCATGATCATGATCAGTCAAGGCAAAAATTCAGAAGGACTACGCCACAAAGAATATCATTCACTCCCAGGTATGCAAATTTATTTTATGGTCATTTTTTTTATTGTACTAGCTTTGGACATAAGGTTGCAGATTGCAATGATTATAAAAGAAATGTTCAAGCAAGAAGTGCCTATGTGGTCTCACGTAACATTGAGTGTTACAAATGTCATAGCTATGGACACATAGCCAATGATTGCAGAAGCATGATCGATACTTCCATGAAAGAGAATACTGATATCAAATATAAGAAAGTATGGATAAGAAAACAGGAAGAACATGTGAACAAAGACCTGGTACCAGAGATCGCAAGATTGACAATAAAACGAGATGAAGAAAATTATACAGAGAAAAAGAAAGATGTCAGATCCAAAAAGGTTTGGAAAATAACTGAAATAAAGTAAGGATAGGTAAATAAGGAACATGTTCAAGAGATTGTACTTTCAAGCATTGTAGTGAAAGATGAATCCATAGACAGAAAGAAAGAAGTCAGAGCTCAGAGAGATAATTAATCTACCAATGAAGATGATAATGAATCTACAAATGAAGATGATGATGAATCTACAAATGAAGATGATGATGAATACACATAGAGAAGGAATTGTTCTGAGCCATCTGGCTTAGAGACTCCCAAGTAATATGAATATTAGATAGGGGGAGTCTATGTGATAGTTGTGACAGAAAAAAGAACCATCCTTCGAGAAAGTTGCAGAGTTTGAGAAGACAGATTCAGAGCAATCAGTTACCAGAAGTACAGTTTGATAGATTAATCAAGACTTCATGATATTATAGTGATAAATGGGTTAGCATTATGAATAGTTGCGCAAGTAGAGTCTTGGACAGTATGCAAAAAGATGGATTCGTAAGAACACTTAGCAAGTTTGGACATATATATGATAGTGGACGAGAGCATGCATTCATAGATTGGTTCAGAGAGTGGTTCAGAGACAAAAAATATCATAATGGATGATAATTACATAGGAAATGGCTCGAACAATGCTAATAGAGTCCAAATTGAGAGATTTTTTTTGGACACATGCAGTGTATACATTAGTTCACATTCAAAACAGAGTAATGCTCAGAAACAACAATGAAAAAAATCCCTATGAATTATGGAAAGGAATCGCAGACAACAACCTCTACATCAAGGTAACTCAAGATACGTCAAAGCAACCAAAGAATTTTTATTTTTCAAACCAAGTATATTAGAGAAATGCTAAAGAGGTTTGGAATGAAAGATTGCAAACTAGTTATCACTCCCATGCAAACCAGTTTCAATTTAAGAAAAGATGATGATTAAAAGTCTACAAATATGATGTAGACCCCCTACCTCGGCAGGGTCCGTTGACCTCCCGATCTCAGATCTTCACAAACCTGAGTCGGATTAGCTCTTTTGATTCCCTGCTAGGATCTCCACAACCAATATCCATAGGTCCAAAATAGAAAATCATCTCCCATGCACAAGCATTAGACGTGAGCTTCCCCTCCACGTGACCACTGGCCTAACCAAAAGGCACTTCACGTTTCATGATTTCCGCACTTCCACTGCAAGTCACCCTGACAGGTCTTCTTGGTGCACTCCTTGCATAGGTATTCCTACAGAGTGTTCAACAAATCTGTCCCCTCAAGCTTCAACTTCTCGGACATCAAAGGCATCTATCCCTTTTGTCCCTTGAAGAGATGCAAGTTCCCTCTTGGCGACTTTCACTCAAGCACTCCTTGCTGAGCTTGTAGAGTATTCAACAAATCTGCAAGTGTCCTCCTCCTGGACACTTCCCTTATCTCTGAACTCGAAATAGAGTTCTTCTTGTGCACTCTTTTCACATGCTCGATGCCCTCCTGGAAGAGTCACAAAATCCTTAATAATTTTGTCTCTTTGTGCCTTCCTCTGCACAATCTTCACCTCCAGAGTGTTCAGTAACTCTGAGGCTTCTCCTTTGAGTTTATGATTCCTCTGGTGCACCCTCCTGACATGTTCTTGCCTGAATTCCATAGAACTCAGATGTGCACTCTTTGCACCGTCTCACAAAGTCTTCAACACTCTGTCATGCAACCCCTTGCATTAAGCCACAAAGAACCTAGACTAAAATCAGAAAACCCACAAATAGCAAATTCTGTCTATCCCTGCAGATGGAACCTAACATACATCTACAACATAAATGAACACACAAATGAAATTCATCAAATACACATAAAACACATAGAATCATATGCAGGACAAACTTCTCTTTATATTAATCTGAATGTCTATTACAATGTTTACAAAATCTCAGACTGCAACAAAGTCTCAACTCTCTCTTCTCTTCCTCTATTCTAATCTATTCTAGCCTTGTCTAATGAATTCTAGATACAAAGATATTTTACAAAAGAGGGGCTCCTCGAGCCTTTGCCTCCAAGCTACCTACTCTCATTAATTTACATTGAATTGCATTCAATGGATGTCTAGTCCGAATCGGATCTAGATCTTATTAGCATGTCAACCATTAAAGGAAACTCTATCTACAGCATGTACAAAGGCAATGATTTGGATCTTCCAACCTTACAAACATTTAATTACAATTTAAATTTTTAAAATGAGAGGGTTGGCGCCTCTCCCTTCCTTGAATGCGCGTTGAATGTGTTGTCTAGCTGGCGCGTTGCTAGGTTGGAGCGATGCTCTTGCATCATACTCCACTATTGTGAAAAATTCATGAGCTCCTGCTCATGAGCTTCCTAACTCTGTTGAAATCCACCTAGATACCAAATTGTTCTTTGGAGCTGTCCATCTACTCCACTACTTTTTTGTTGTTGCTGTTGCTTCCCGGCTGCTATGGCAGGCTCCGTTTTGTTTAGCTTCTTCCTACTGATAGATTCTTGCACTGACCTCAACATCAACCTTCTTATCTCCTCAATCACCTCTTCCAACTTCTCTAATGGCTGGTTTATCTTATGTAGTATTCTCAGTTGCAACTCCTTCTTGTCAATGGGTAGATCAACTCGATCTCCCTTGCGATTTTCTCCACCTCTTTTGGCCTTAACTTGCCACTTTGATGAAAAGTTCATATCTGCAGTCTCATCACTGAGATGCTTCTCAACTTCTCCTTATGGCATCTTTTCTTCTACCATTTCTCCTGCTGGTTCATCTCCAACTTCCTCTAGCTACTCCCTAGACTGGAATTCTGCTTCATTTTTTGCTGCAGGCTTCAGTGCTACAGTCATCTCCTGTTCAGTTTCCTGGATGAAATTTCTGAGAAATTTTGTCAAATTCTCTTCTCCTACGATCCACATGAATGTCTTCTCATGGAATTCATCTATTGGCTTTGTATTGTTCAACCAATCCTCCAACATCTCCAACTCCTTCTCCCATGGAGTGAGCAACTCAACTGCATTCTCTTCTTTTGTTGGGGAAGATTCTGATGTCTACTCCATTTCTTCTTCCTCTATGATAGTCACTATTGGCTGTCGTTATTTTGTTGCTACATCTACAACACATTATCTTGCCTCAACTGGGATGTTTGGTAGGAATATCCGAATTCCCCCAATCATCAGAATACTCCTCTGATCCTCCTCTGTTAGCATTCCTTGCTTATCCAAACTCACCTCTGAGTTCATGAGACTATTAGACAATATCATCTCCTCTCCCTTTCCCACCTAGAAATCTAGGATTTCTTCCCTGCCTTCCTAGAAGTCTATGAGATCCTGTAATGATCCCATCTCATTGCCCACCTAGAAATCTAAAATTTCTTCACTGCCCACTTGGCAGTCTTTGAGATCAATCATTGACCTCTTCTCATTGCCCTCTAGGCAACCTGAAAGTTCCTCACTGCTCACCTGGCAGTTTCTGAGACCCTTCTCTGATCTCTTCTCCTCATCATCACTGAGATGTCTTCCTGTCTCTGGTTCATAGATGTGAACCATCTCCTCCTCACCTCTGAGGATTTCAACATACCTCAACCACACTTTCAACAACCTTTGCTATCCTCTGGACAATAATATTTTAACTAGCCACTTCACCTTCCTCTTCATGGGCCATTCATACACCCAATGCACTTTAGCATCCTACTTCATTTTAAATGAAAGCTTCTCCATTTTCACTCTTACCTGCCTGATCTCTTTGTCTATCTCAGCCTTTCTTTTCTGTTGGCAGTCTTCTCTTGGATCACGTTCATGGCCTTCAGTAGCCATCTTCTTCCTCTACCTGCTTTCCTAGAAAGTCTATTTTTTACTCTGCAACTGACAGAATTCCAAGCTTCTCCTACAACCCACCTGGATGTCAAATGTACACTGCCTACATGCAAACAAGTCTTCTTGCATAGATCATTTCACTCTGTCTCCTTATTCTCTTCTGCCTGAAATCTACAGACAAAAATTCTCCCTTTGATACCACATGATGGTATTAGACTATATCCTTTCACTGTCCTTCTTTTTTTTGCAGTCTACAAACAAAAACTAATCTCTGATACCACATGATGCAGACCCCCTACCTCGACAGGGTCCGCTGACCTCCCAGTCTCAGATCTTCACAAAACTGAGCCATATTAGCTCTTTTGATTCCCTGCTGGGATCTCCACAACCAATATCCATAGGTCCAAATGTGAAACTCAACCTACATGCACAAGCACTAAACGTGAGATTCCCATCCACGTGACCACAAGCCTAACCAAAAGGCACTTCACGTTTCATGATTTCGGGACTTCTGTTGTAAGTCACCCCAATAGGTCTGCCTGGTGCACTCCTTGCACAGGTATTCCTCCAGAGTGTTCAACAACTCTTTCCCCTTGATCTTCAATTGCTCATAACTCAAAGGTCTCTATCCCTTCTATCCCTCGAATAGATACAAGTGCCCTCTTGGTGACTTCCACTCAAGCACTCCTTGTTGAGCTTGTAGAGTATTCACGAACTTTATAACTATCCTCCTCCTGGACACTTCCCTTATCTATGAACTCGAAATAGAGTTCTTCTTGTGCACTCTTTTCACTTTCTCTATGCCCTCCCGACAGAGCATCACATAATCCTCAGTAATTTTGTCTCTCTGTGCCTTCCTCTGCACAATATTCATTGTTGGTTGTGGAGCCTGATTATCTTCCTGATTTAGAGGTCTTTTACTTTCAGTCGTTTTTATACCCCATGAAGTATTTACACCCCAGAAGTATGTACACTCTTCCATGCGGGGGAGTGAAAAGGGGGGGTACCCCCTTTGCGGGGTCCGGGGGGGCTATCCCCTCGGCTGGGGGGTCTGGGGGCAAGCGGGGGTTCAGGGGCGAAGCCCCTGAAGGAAAAATTGCCTTGTAAAAGCATATTGTAATTTCATTGTAAATCTGGACCATTCATTATAAGGTCGCAGATCTAACGATAGAGATTATGTTAGGGTTTTTTTCCCTAGAAGGAAAC
>ML777578.1:190563-256848 GCA_009831015.1 Picea engelmannii
AAGATGATTCAAAATGAAAATGTCTCCTTGGTATATATAGGAGACTAGGAGGTATAATTACAACTAATGACCTAAAGCCGACATAAATAAAATAACATTACTAATCTAATATCCCAAATTAAGGGGTAATGAGCCAATATTAGGGCTTAACAAGATTTGATTTGGTTGATAAGATTGATGAGACAGGTTTTTGTTAGGACCACATAATGTACCTTTTTGCTCACACTTTTTGCTACCTTTACACCCTTGTTTCACTCACATTTAAACTCACAATATCACCTTACCCTATATTTCCAAAGGTATACAACATCTCTTCTCTTTACTATATGTTTAATCTATTTTGCATATAATTTTACATTACTCTCGTACTTAACCATTGATTACAAATGTATAAGTGCTGAAACAGTTTGAACTGCAGATTAGCATTGAGGCCTATTGCTGAAATAGTTAAAGCACACAAACCCTGTGGCTGAAACAGTCTGTGGACTACGATGATGAAACAACAACTCACAGAAGAAGCTGTTACACTCTCCGTGGTCTACGATGCTGAAACAACAAATCACACAGAAGAAGCTGCTACACTCTCCGTGGTCAACGATGCTGAAACAACAACTCACACAGAAGAAGTCGTTACACAGGCCATGGTCTATGATGATGAAACAACAACTCACACAGAAGAAGCTGTTACACCCTCCGTGGTCTACGATGCTGAAACAACAACACAAAACTGTTACATTGACCACGACAACCGCACCTTGAGCTAGCATTAACCATCACTATTGCCTAAGACCAAGTTGCTAAAATAGTCAGAACGCAAATCCCATGGCTGAAACAACCCGTGATTTGCGATGCTGAAATAGCATACAACAACAGTAACAAGAAGACAAATAAAGAAGCTGTTACTCCAGCCGCAACAACAACACCTCACTCAACACTTGTAATAGCATTATGTTGCGGGAGACTAGGATATCCTATTCCAGTTTAGAAAGTCGATCTGACTAAGAATAGGACTCAGATGTACATCTATAAATTGTTGATCAAATTGTATCAAAGGGATTATCCTCTTTAAATAAGAGGAAATCATCATTAGAGAGGACCTTCTTTTTAGCTAAGAAAGGATTTTAGAGAGAAGGATGTGTTTTTACTTCAGATTGTAATATGATACAGTTGACAGATGAATAAAAGACTGTTTTGAGCATTTCTCTCTAGTTTCTTTCGTTTCAGGGGAATCTTGTGAGAAGGGAGGGCCCACCTTCTTAACAAKATTCACCCATTATCTTTGTAGTGTGTTAGTGTTATTTCTATTCATGCCTTGATTAAATTCTGTTTTGCTGAAACACTACTTTATTGAACTCTGTTTTRCTGAAACACTACTTTATTGAACTCTGTCTTGTTGAAACTCTGCTTTACTGATTGTTACATTGTTTTCATATGATTCATGCTTGGGTAACTATTAATCATTCTAGTTAGCAATCCTGTTTGGTGAATTTATGAAAGCTTGATAATCAGGGACAAGTGCTGAAAATTCCTTCTTGGGGAATAGGGTCCTGTTCTCTGTTAGAGATAGTTAGCCTTCAATGCATGTCAATTATTTCAATTTGTAATGAGTTCATGAAAGTGTGTTAATCGGAAACAGGTGTTGAAGATTCTTGCTTGAGGAATAGGGTCCTGTTCTCTGTTAAGAGGTAGTTAGTCTTCAGTGTGTGTCAATGATTTCAATTAGCAATGATTTCATAAAGTGTGGTGATCGGAAACAGGTGTTGAAGATTCCTGCTTTGGGAATAGGGTCTTGTTCTCTGGTTATAGAATAATTGGTCTTTCCTTTTGCAGTGTCTTGAAAGATTTCTTTTCCAGGTTGTTATTTTCTTAATGTAATCCAGGATTCTTTGGACAATTATTTCTTTAAACATTGAACTCTGCAATAGGTAGATTGTTTTCCTGTAATCCAAGTTAGAACTTCAGTTTGTTCAAGGTAAAGTGTGATTAATATGTTTTTACTACAACTCTAGGTTTCTTTTGAAATTGAGCATATATAGTGCGTGGTTACCTTTGAAATAAACAGACTTCCCCGGGTTGACAATTTATGTAGCACTTGATTGTTTAGTTAAATAAGAAATTATAGTGACCAACAGTTTTTGTGATAGGTTGTTTGGACAAGTTGTTGTGACAGGTTATTTGTACAGGTTTGGTGCATGGTTGATGCACTTGTTCATGGTACAGGTAGAGGTACAGGTTGGTGCATGGTTGATGCACTTGTTTATGGAACAAGTTGATTACAAGTTGTTTGGTATAGGTTGGTGCATGGTTGATGCACTTGTTTATGGTACAAGTTGATAACAGGTTAAGGTACAGGTTGATGCATGGTTTAAGTTATTGGTATAGGTTATTTGGTGCAGGTTGATTGGTATAGGTTTACAATAGTATATCTCATAGGGATAGTGTGAAAATGGTTATATCATTCTACTTATACGTCAGGGAGGTTGGACGGGGAAAGGACAGATGGTTGTAGCCACCTTCTATTTTTATCTAGAGAACATAGGGGATTGTAGCCTCCTTCTGGCTGTAGCTAGAAAATTAGGGAGTTGGAGCTTCCCTGAGTTTGTAGCCTGAGAAACTAGGGGGTTGGATCCTCCTTCCAGTTGTAGCTGGAAAACAAAGGAAGTAGGTGCTTCCAATGAATGTAATTATTCAAGACATATAAGAAAAAGCATTCTGTGGTTTTCTCCTGCTTTGGTTTCCACGTAAAACACTGGTGTACTGTGTATGTGTATGATTGTTCATTTGATCATTTCTTATTTACTCTGTAGTTATTGGATGATAATGATACATTGATATAACACTTGGATTATATGGTTAAAAAGTTTTCAATTGATCTATTACGGATTCACCCCCCCTCTCAGTAATCCAACAATTGGTATCAGAGGTGATTCCTTTAGGAAACAATTTAACCACTGGAAGGAGATCATGGATTGTTCTGAGAATGGAATACAAATGTTCAGTGGTCAGAATGGTTTTAAGTCTGAGATGTGGAGCATAAGTATGAAAGTATATTTACAGGCACAGGGACATTATATTTGGTTATCAGTTGTTATAGGATATGATAGTTCAAAAAAGGCAAAGACTGCAGCCAAGAAGGAATTGAGGAAGAATAACAAAATAACAATGGATTTTATCTAGGAAGGATTACCTAATCTGGTAAGAGAAAAGGTTGGTAAATGTTCACCAACAAAAGAACTTTGGGATAATTTACATGACATATATTCTTCACCCATCACAGATTCAGAAAATGCCAAAGAAGATGTAGATATAAAACAAGAAGAAAGATGCTCATCATGTCAGACAGATTCAGAAGAGGAAGAGTATGAAGAAGCATAAGTTGATTACAAAGAAAAATTGATCAGTGCAATTAAATATCTAAAGAAAGAAAGATAAGAAAACAAGTCATCCAAGAAAAAATTGATGAACCAAAAGTAAAGTGTTCAAGGTTCCGAAAAGGATTAGCAGGTCATCAAGAACTTAAGAGCTCAACTAGAAGAGGCCAAAAGAATTGAAGAAACTCTATAATATCAAAAGAAATTTTTATAAGAAAACATAGCAACACAAAAGGAAGAAGCAAAAAAGAGAGAAAATACACTAATGGATCATCTCAAGGAAAGAACCAATGACTTAAACCAACTTGAGGAAGAGTTTGGTCAAGAAGAGAGAAGACTGGAAGAAGAAATAATTACATTGAAAATCCAACTTGAAGAAGAAAAGAGAACAAAAGAGGTCATGAAGTCTCAGATAATGAAGAAAGAAGAAGAGGTTGAGAATCTTGAAGAAGAAGTTCTCACATTGAGAAGTAAAATCGTCAAGCTCAACAAGAACATTGAAGAGACAAAAACATCCATATCAGTTATAAAGAATGAAGAGAAGCACTCTAGGTTGCTAGAAAAGAAGAATGAAGAAAATAGAAAGAGTTATGCATAAGTACTCAAAGGAAGGAATCATGGTCAACTAGAATCTAAGAAAACTATTGAAAATACATCTTCAAGAAGACCATCCATGTTCAAGCCACAAAGAATCTTTAATCATGATCATGATCAGTCAAGGAAAAAATTCAGAAGAACTACGCCAAAGAGAAGATCATTCACTCCCAGGTATGCAAATTTATTTTATGGTCATTGTTTTTATTATACTAACTTTGGACATAAGGTTGGAGATTGTAGGGATTATAAAATAAATGTTCAAGCAAGAAGTGTCTATGTGGTCTCACGTAACATTGAGTGTTACAGATTTCATAACTATGGACACATAGCCAATGATTATAGAAGCATGATCGATACTTCCATGAAAGATAATATTGATATGATATATAAGAAAGCATGGATAAGAAAACATGAAGAACATGTGAACAAAGACCAGGTACCAAAGATCGCAAGATTGGCAATAAAACAAGATGAACAAAATTGTATAGAGAAAAAGAAATATGTCAGATACAGAAAGGTTTGGAAAATAAATGAAATAAAGGAAAGAAAAACAAATAAGGAATAGGTTCAAGAGATTGTACTTTCAGGTATTGTAGTGAAAGATGAATCCACAGGCAGAAAGAAAGAAGTCAGAGCTTAGAGAGATAATGAATCTACCAATGAAGATGATGATGAATCTACTAATAAAGATGATGATGAATACACACCGGAGAAGGAATTGTTCTGATCCATCGGGCTTAGAGACTCCCAAGTAATATGAATATTAGATAGGGGGAGTCTATGTGATAGTTGTGACAGACCAAAGAACCATCCTTCAAGAAGCTTGCAGAGTTTGAGAAGACAGATTCAGAGAAATTAGTTAGAAGAAGTACAATTTGATAGATTAATCAAGACTTCATGATAGTATAGTGATAAATGGTTTAGCATTATGGATAGTTGCACAAGTAGAGTCTTGGACAGTATGGACAGAGATGGATTCGTAAGAACACTTAGCAGGTTTGGACAGTTATATGATAGTGGACAAGAGAATGGATTAATAGATTGGTTCAAAGAGTGGTTCAGAGAGAAAGGAACATTATAATAATGGATGATAATTACACAGGAAATGACTCAAACAATGCTAATGAATTCCAAATTGACAGATATTTTTTGGACACATGCATTGAATACATCAGTTCACATTCAAAACAAAGTAATTCTCAGAAAAAACAATGACAAAACTCCCTACGAACTATGGAAATGAAGTGCAGACAACAACCTCTACATCAAGGTAACTCAATATACATCAAAGCAACCAAGGAATTTTTATTTCTCAAACCAAGTATATCAGAGAAATGCTAAAGAGGTTCAGAATGGAAGATTGCAAACTAGTTATCACTCCCATGCAAACCAGTTGAAATTTAAGCAAAGATGTCAATTCAAAGACTACAAATCATAGGCAATATAGGTCAATGATTGGTAGCCTACTATATGTGACAACATCTAGACCAGATGCAATGCAAACAGTTGGACAGGTGGCACGATTTCAAGCAGCACAAAAGGAATCACATGTATTATAAGTAAAGATAATTTTCAGATATCTCAAAGGAACATAAGAGTTTGGATTATGGTATCCAAAAGGAAAGGATCTATCTCTTATTGCCTACACAAATGTAGATTGGGAAGGATGTATTGATGACTGATGAAGCACTAGTGGAGCAGTGTTTTACTTGGGTGAGTGTTTAGTATCATGACTAAGTAAGAAACAATCATTTGTATCTCTATCTACAACCGAGGTAGTGTATATTGCAAAAACACCATGTTTGACACAGGTTCTTTGGATGAAACAAACTTTATCAGATATACAGGTTGAGTATGATGAGCCCATTCCAATCTATTGTGATAATACAAGTGCCATCAATATCTCAAAAAACCCAGTGATGCACTCCAAGACAAAGCACATTCCAATCGCAGAGAGAAAATCAGAGTTGAATATGTGGGAACAAAATAACAAGTGGCATACATCTTTACAAAATTGTTTCCACGGAAAGATTTCGAGTATCTTATCCAGAGACTAGGAGTAATTTCTACTCCAAAATGAATGCTTTCGAATTCTTATCGTATATGTCTTAGATGTACATGAGGAAGCACCATAAATAAGATAAAGGGGGAGAGATTTATCAGATGCAAAGGTAAATGCTTGGAGAGAGAACATAGAGGCATGTTTCCAAGGGGAGTGATTGTCACAAGGGAAGAATGAGAGATATGAATTCAGAGTGATACCCTTTGTCAAAGGGGGAGATATTATTCATATGAAGGGAAATAGAGTAATCAGAGGATTATAAACACAAAGAAAAATCAAAGGCACGTAGATAGGGGGAGCAACCCCAAGGAGAGTTCAGTCAGGGGGAGAAACCCCAAGGAGAGTTCAGTCAGGGGGAGAAACCCCAAAGGGATATACCCTTTTCCATTGATGTCAAAGGGGGAGAGATAGAAACATTGATAAAGAGTATAAACATGAATGTTATCATGACTAAGTGTTTCCATCAATGTTGGTGTTACCATCAATGCCAAAGGGGGATATTGTCAGACAATTTGCTTAGGTTGATGGATAGTTGGTATGGATTTTTGGTTGTCATTGATGTCAACTATTGGAGAGTGATATTGTAGATTGATGTCAACCTTTAGTGATTGATGTCAAACCCTTAGTGATTTATGTCAACCCTTGGAGAAAGTCTCGTAGCAAATTTTGGTAGCACAAAGGTTTGGGTAATGGATCCAAGGTTAGTGATTGATGTCAACCCCTTAGTGATTGATGTCAACCCTTGGATAAAGTCTCGTAGTGAATTTTAGTAGCACAAAGGTTTCAGTAATGGAACCAAGGTTTTTTCATGTATAATGGTATGAGTTTTAATATATTTGAAGGTAAGACTATTCTAGATGGATAGTACATGTCATTGAGTTTCTGGTGGTATGTGGAACGTCACATAGCTCCTCACAGTTAGATATTTATGGCCATGAGAAGTTGGAGAACCCAGGTTTGGGTAATGGACCCAAGTTTTTTTTATGGATAATGGTATGAGTTTTGATATATTTTTAGTCAAGACTATTCTAGATGGATAGTACATGTCATGCCACTTCTGGTGGTATGTGGAACGGCACATAACTCCTCACGGTTTGAGAGTTATGGCCTTACGAAGTTGGAGGACCCTCATATGTTGGCTTGAAGCCCCAAAAGGTCAAAGAAGTCAAATATCTTGAAAAGAAGAAATTATTATTTAAATAATAAAGTAAATTGAGAAAGTCAGGAAGGATTATTTAAATAATAAAGTGAAGTGAGAAAATCAAAGAATATTATTTAAATGATAAAGTGAGGTGACAAAGTCAAGGAGGACTATTTAAATGATAAATTAATGGAAAAAATTCTAATTATGGAAAGTGGTTAACCCTAAAAATGAGGAAAATAGGTTGAATGACCTATAAATGGGTTAAGTGACCTAGAAATAGGTTAAGTGACCTAGAAATGGGTTAAGTGACCTCGAAGATGGATAGTATAAATAAGAGGCAGGGCTCTCTCATTTTACATCACACTTGAGAATATTGAATATCTATAGGCGACTGAGGTAACCAAAGGATATCTAAGCCAAATTTTAGAGGGAAGGTGAAGAAAAGAAGGCCGAAATTTAAGGGAGGATAAATTCTTTTGATGATGCTTTCTAAGGTATGTTATTTACAGGTCTTCTCACCATTTTCTCAATAAATTTTGTTCTAGTATGATTCAGACCATGAAATTTCTAGGCCATTGAGGAAACATATCCAAGTATCTATGGAAAAATATTCATCTTGTCGGTTGTTTCATTTTTTGAGTTACACTATGTGGAAAATAGGTTTTGTGGCTAGTCCTGAAACTAGTCTAAAAGAGGTGTTTCGAGTAAAAACGTCATAACTTCTTCATAACATATAAAAATTCAGTAAGCCCAAATGTTTTGTTTATAGGATAGTCTGTAGTATCATGTGTAACATTTTTAGATCGATTCAACAAATATTCCATGTGGGGCACGCTCTACAAGGTCTCTCTCTAGAATAATCCATAATTTAACAAGGTATGCCATTTTTGATATAACTCATTTTTTGAGAGGTTCCAAGTAGTGACACTTGGAGGAATTACATAAAACAAACTGAATAACATTGTATATAAATTTCATATCTTTATTCATTACATGTCAATAGTTATTATTATTTCAAGTTAGGGTTGTTGACTAATCCAAAACTAGTCATGTGAGACTAAAGAAAATTTTCATGAAAATATTAGTCTCTTGTTGTTAAAGTTAAGGAAGGTTTGCAGGTATGTATCATATACACCAGGTCTATTATAGAGTTACACATCATATTTGGATGATGAAATTGATGAGGGATTTTGGTTAAGGTACATGTTGGGTACATGGTTGAGACAAGTAGTTGATGAGTTGGCACATACATGAGGTGTATAGTTGATGATGTTGGTACATCTTGATGCACATCTTTGAGAGTTGTCTTGGTGATTGATATTGGTGAGTAGATATGATTTGGTTGATAATATTTATGAGACATGTTGTTGTGATAGGTTGTTTGGACAAGTTTTTGTTACAGGTTGTTGTGATAGGTTATTTGTACAGGTTTGGTGCATAGTTGATGCACTTGTTCATGGTATAGGTTGAGGTATAGGTTGCTGCATGGTTGATGCACTTGTTTATGGCACATGTTGATTACACGTTCTTTGGTACAGGTTGGTGCATGGTTGATGCACTTGTTTATGGTATAGGTTGATTACATGTTGAGGTACAGGTTGATGCATGGTTTAGGTTATTGGTACAGGTTATTTGGTGTAGGTTGATTAGTACAGATTTGCAGCAGTATATCTCATAGTGATAGTTTGATAGTGGTTCCATCATTCTACTTATACACCAGGGAGGTTGGACGGGGCAAGGACAAGTGGTTGTATCCACCTTCCGGTTGTAGCCAGAGAACATAGGGGGTTGTAGCCTCCTTTTGGTTGTAGCCAGAGAAATGGGGAGTTGGAGCTTCCCTCAGGTTGTAGCCTGAGAAACTAGGGGGTTGGAGCCTCCTTCCAGTTGCATCTAGAAAACAAAGGAAGTTGGTGCTTCCAATGAATGTAATTCTTCAAGACATATAAGAAAAATCATTCTGTGGTTTTCCCGCTTTGGGTTTCCACGTAAAACACTAGTGTACTGTGTATGTGTATGATTGTTCATTTGTTCATTTCTTATTTACTCTGCAGTTATTGGATGATAATGATACATTGATATAACACTTGAATTATATGGTTAAAAAGGATTCAATTTCTCTATTACTGATTCACCCCCCCTCTCAGTAATCTAACAATGGTCTCTCTCCTGACATAGAGTTGTTCATATCATGTACTAGACATTGTAGTTTCCAATAGGGTAGTATTAGTCCTTAATGGAATAAAAAAAATCCTCCCAAGTGGGTCCTGTCCCAAAAATTACAAACTCATATCTGACATGTTTCTCATAGTAAGTTTCCCACCAATATCTAACACGGGGAAGGGCTTTAAGGAGTGCAAAGGCGATTTTTTTACTGTTGGAAAAATTTTGGACAAAGAAATAACCCTCTGGAAGACTTAACCATTTTTCCAAAGCATCGGTTTCTATCTGACCTTCAAATAAAGGTATATTAAATTTAACTTGTACCATGAAGATCATCGCACCTCCAAGGCGATTTATGGTTGAAGGTTCCTATGTTTATATTGACAGTCGTCGAAGGATCTGGGTGAATTTATTCATCATCTCATTCCTCTATTACATGAGGGATTCCTCGAGAAATAGTTTGATATCATCTCTTGCTTCTTCATCTCTCTTTCGTCTGCCATGGGAGGCTTCTTGTGCTGGAAATAGTTTTCTTCCCTAAGCTCAACTAGTTCAAGACCCAATTCCCAATAGCTTGACCTCATTAGGGACATGCATAGAGAAAAAACAAAGAGAATATTTCTCTAATACCACTGATCCATATTATCTTGAGAACAAAATGAAGGAAGAGATATAACAAATAAACACACAAAGATATTGCAAGAAACACAATAATACAATTGAAACCATATTCTATTAATGAGTGGAATACAAAAGACTATAAAATTCAAAGCACAAAAACTAGCTAGAATGTTGGTAGCTTATCCCTGAAGAGAGAGATGTGTCAACTATGCTCATTCTCAATAAGAAAATTACAAAGAGTCCTAAAATTTCTTTTAAAATAAAGAATCAATGATAAAACCCTAGACATCCAAAACCCTAACACTAGAAGATGAAACACCAAAAGGTTTGTGGGCTATGTATTGAGATTACTTGTGATAAACAAATTTTTTTTTGGCCTGTGAAAGGAAATCAGATTTATAAGTTGAGAAATTGGGGAGGAAAGGATATAATTATAGTTTGATTTAGGAGAAAACTCGGTCTTTGAATTTGTACTGGTTGCAAACTTATGGATATGCAACTATCCGAAGTCTAAACTTTTATTAAGTAGAAAGTAAATATTTCTAAGAACCCAGATATCTGCATTGAATATTCCACTGAGCATGGTTTGGTTACGAGTTAACTTAAAACCAAAATATGAATCTATTCATTTTCTTTTTACAAGTTTTTAAAGTGAATTTGGATACTTGGATTATGGATTGAAAATTCCATATTCTAGGTTCCATCCTAAATAACGTTAAAATATGATCGGGCACTTTATAAAGTTAAATTTTGACTGTTCTTTGGCGTTCTTGGAAGAATATCCCTTGGGATCTAAACCATACAATATATTTGATATTTTTTGCATAGCCTCATCGACGATCGATCGATTCTTCCCATCGGGCCTTGAAAATATAGTTCATCGATGATTTGGACCAATTCTCCCATCATCCTATCAACACCTCTATCGACTTGTTCATGAATGCTTTGACTGATTTTCCCATTGACTGTTGAAATGTGTTCATTGACGGTTTTGGACCAATTGGTCATTTCGAGCCTATTGGTCATCAAAGGTTTCTTGTCGATCCTTTTCCATTGACCTATTCTCTTTCATAGACACTTCTCTAACTGTGTCATCGATGACTTCGACTGATTCCCCATTGAAAATTTTGGGTTGATTCACCCATCACCACCTTTTTGGATTTCCCCATCAACCTTTCTAAAGAAGAAGTGATGTCAGCAGACGCATGTAGAACAAGGTCCACATGGATTCCATGTGGATATGATGATGTAATCAAGAGGGTAATGGTTTATATCTATAAGAGACCATAATTTTCCATCCATAGCTCAGAATCGAGTATAATAATGGTTAATTGAAAGATCTTGAGGATAATATTTGACCTATAAGATCATAATCAATGTTAGAGATATGTTTAAGAAAAATAACTTAGCAGGAATATTGAGAAAAGTTAGTACACCACACCAACCTAATGAATATTATGGGGTTGGGTATGTTACAACTGGTATCGGAGTGAGGTTCAAACACTAGACCTGAATGCACTAGAGATTGACCACAAAGGCAATAATTTTCAGAATGAAGGTTCTCCTAGAATTAAATTATCCTCTTTTGAGAAATGTTTCTATGGGAAATGAAATTTTTAGTATTTGTTAAACACATATTCATATACCAAGGCTATGATGATCATGTTGAAATTTTCTACACTAAAATATCACCTATCAACTACACAAGTTTCCTTGATATAGTGTAAAGGGAATTTGTTGAACATAAGGATCACATATATATTTTCAAAATTATTACAGTAGAAAATTATGTCTTTTTCCTTGTTTTTACCTTAAAAGGGATTAAAGTTCCTCTAGAATTATGTGCATTCATGTCGAACTAGAATGTTTCCTACAAGAATTTCAATATGTTGATATACATTAACAATTTTTTTTGAGTGTGATGGTAGCAGGAGTAGAGCCCTGATTGTGGGGTTGTTGTAGGTCCATGAAAACCTTATCAAGGACAAATGTTTGTATGCATTTCAATTATATGATTAGATAACAATGGTCTGCTATTTTATCACTTAGAAGACACAGTGAACTGAAAAAAATAACAAAATAATGGTACAAAATGACATGGAAGTGACCATATCAAAGATGAGTAATCAAATGAGAGGAGGGATATAGGAACTCCTACAAACTTGGAAAATATAGTGAGAATTTTGAATGATGAACTTCATAGCTATAGGGATGATAATGAGAAGCTCATTGGAGCACATGAGAAGTAGATACAATTGAATGTGATACTTCTACAAAGCTTGTTTGAAATACAAAATCATTTGCAACAAGGGCCAACTTCAAGAAATGTAGGAAGACATCACTCTAGGAAGCTACAAATCCCATCAGAAATCCAAAAGTATGGGCCAAAACTTATTAACATAAAGAAATGTTCCTCAAGGAAAAGGCACAGGAATTCCAAGAGGGACACATATGATAAGTTATTTTCAATATATTCCTCAAGTGATAGGACCACCACTTCTGAAAGACTGTCCAAAATGAGATTGGTTTAGGTACCCATAATTAAATAAGGAATAAATGCTCCAAGAGTCCCACATATGAGGAATTGTTGGCCCTTGGTTATGTATTAATGAATAAAGTGAAGATTAAGAAAGAATAAAGATGAAGTATGAAGTGCGTGGAAGGCACATAAACTAAGGAAGGGTTGAATTTGTTAAAGAAGCATAAAAGAAGGAATGAAGTAAGGAAAAGAAAGTCGTTGAAAGAGAAGATCAAGGAAGATAAAGCATCAAAGAATATGGATCGTGGAAAACTCAGCAAGTGGAAGAAGACACCAACGTATGCTTTGGAGAACCTCACGGAAAAGAAGGAAGGACAGGCTGGTGAAGCCCTAAAAACATGGGTCATTTGGAGCTAGGGTTTTGGATTTAGGGTTTTGACACCTAGACTTCGGTCTAAGGATGTCCAAGAGTCATGTAATGTATAAATAAAGGTCTAGAAGAGTCGATAGGGTTGGTCATATTATTTTTGTTTATTTTTGTTCTTTTGGTTTCTATTATTGTTGATGAGAGAAATATTGAGTCTATATTTTGGATCTTCAGCTGGGTGCAAAGATCAACCCTACAGCTGGGTGCACAGGGAGGGAAGAGAGAGAGAGAGAGAGAGAGAGAGAGAGAGAGAGAGAGAGAGATCTGTAGCTAAGTGTGCATATAGAACTGTATTTTTTCATCTAATATATCAAGAAACACATTTCTGTGGACGTATCCCTAGGGAGAGGGTGAACCACATAAATCTTGTTGGTCTTTGTGGTTGATGGTGTGTTATTTTCTATCTATTAAATTGTTATTGCATGGTTTTTTTACTTAGTAAAGATAGAAGGTATAAGATAAATTCACGAAGCTAAGTATAATACTGTTAAGGGATCTCTGGTTTATATTGCGTTGTTGTTCTAGATTCACCTTGCATTTCCTCTGGTTGTAGACACTTGTGTCCTGCAACCCCCCTATTGCTACTTCAGGTGAGAATTCATCTTCTTTGAAGGTGTTTCCGAAAGGGCCAGTAGTTAGGCATTGTTGGTGAGTTGTTAGATTTGAACCATGGGTCTTCCCCTGTGCCAACAAATGGTTCTGTTGCCGGGACGAGGATCTTTTTGAGGGAATGTCAAGGTGTTTTCCATCAAAATGTCAAGGTGGTTTCCATCAAAGACATAAATTTAGAACTGGATAGAATAACAAGAGAGGGACTTTATCGTAGCTCAGAACAAGAACCCTAGCATTAGTACAGAAGACTGTTTGGGGAGGTACATATTTACATATGTGCATGAAATTATATTTACAGGAGTTCATAAGGAGTTATACGAGTGGTTAAATAGACTAGCAGACACACAGTTTGAAATCATATCTAGACCACCTATGGTTTGGACAACTACGTTGATCAATAAGGTCAAGAGAGTTGATAGCACTGTGTCTAGAGCAGTAGATCTTTGGTTTCATAGAAATATTGGAGGGTACATTACTGAGTTTTCTATTGACAGAGTGGAATCATATAGTCAAGAAGAGAGGTATTTCTTTAAGGGACCCAGAGGAAAGTTTCTACACTTCGTGAAGCTAAAGATTAAGATGCTATTTCATGAGAAGAATATCTTGAAGATACAGTAATTAGTCAGATTTTAAAGCTAATGCTCAAGAATTCAGACATCAACAGTGACACAGAGGCTGGACACACGTGCAGTGGGAGGTAGTTCATAGAGGTTCCTCTTGCGAACCTATTTAAGTAGAATTACAGAGACAAGGGATTCTACAGTGGATAAGAATCATATCTAACAAATGAAGAGTAATCAAAATCTGTAAGGGCAGAGGAAGCAAAGACTGAAGAACTTCGCCGAGTAGAACCATAAACTTCAGGTACTGCACCTACTGTCAAAGTAAGTATTATTACTCCTCCTATTGTTTCAGTAGCATTAATTAGCCAGAGTAACCAGAGTAATTAGAGCACTTAGAGTACTGTTACAAGCAATTTAGTACATACTTAGTCAAGAAACCAAGGAAGGTCCATGGCAGATGAAATGAGGTTACCTATTTTTAGAGGATATGGATCTGAAGATCTTGACCAACACTGGTTATCATGCGAAGATGTATCGAGAATTAAGCAAGTCGCTGATGAAGCTGTTAAGAGAGATCAATTTAGTACTACCTTGAGGGACCGCGCATTAAGATGGTATATGAAGTTTGTTTTAGGACCTGGAAAATGTAAACTGCTGAATGACAGTAAGACTGCGTTGAGTGATGAATTCAAGAAGCCTAAGTCAGAGTCACAATGCATTACAGAGTTGAAGGAAATCAAGCAGAAGGTGACTGAACCTGTTTGGGAGTTTGATTAGAGGTTTAAGACTCTGACAAGTCTCTTGAGTTTTCAGATCCCAGATGAACAAAATAAAGAATGGTTCATCGTTTCCCTCCTGCCACATATCAGAGTTCCTCTGATGCAACAGAAATTCGCTTCATAGGATGAAGCTATGGAGATCGCCATGAAACTAAAAGAAACCCCTTTAGGAGAATCTAATCTAGGTATGAGCCAGATTTTAAATCAATTAACTAGTTTCTCTTTATAGGTTGAAGATATGAAGAAGGAAAAAGGAAAGGAGAAAAGAGAAGATATTTGGTGTATCAGATGTAAAGCAAAGGGCCATGACAAAGAGAATTGTTATTTAATGAATACTTGGCCTCTGGAGCACCTAAACCTTTGAAGTGGGTTAATATACCATGGTGTGAGGTATGTAGAAATAGACATTAACCTGGTGAATGTTATTACATGCAGAAATATGTCCAAACACCTACCAATATTTATTGCACATTCTATAAATATGTGGGGCATGATGAGAAGGAATGTAGGGCTTATGATCTCATGCATGAAAGGTCGAGGTATACATATATAATTCAAGGAGAAATGCAGTCAAAAGGAAACATTGCATAGTTCAATTCCCCAGGAAGAGGAAACTTCAACCCTCCCGGTGGATTCAGAGGAAGAGGAAGAGGAGGAGGAATGGGCCTAGGTCTAGGTCAGATCATTTGCTATAACTGTGCTGTAACATCCTTCTCTTACGTGCATTGAGCGAACTTATTCTTTGAGGGAACTTTCTTGCAAGTGATCCAGATTATTGTACTATTGGTCATTTGATTATGATTATGAGGCAATATGGATACGATGATATGTTATTTTTGTATTTACATAGACAAGTGCTATTGGCTGGGTTCTCCTGAGTGTGTAGGACCTTGAACCTCAAGGATGCAGAGGAATCAATGAAACCCCTTGGACTCTGGATCGAGTCAGGGAGTGGACTATTGGGGTTTGATTGTTGTTGATATGACATATGCACATCTGATTAGATGTTATGATGATTGATTATTATTGCTGACATGATTTGTTGATGATGCAAGCTGATGATATCTTGCCGAACAGACTCAGATGTGGAGTAGAGGGGTCATACATGACAACCAAAGACTTTGAGGGAGATGTGTGGACAACAACCCTGCCATAGCCTACTAGCATTCCCACCGTGGCTCGAACTGTAGGTTAACGATTGCATAGTTCGAGAAGACCCACGATGTCATGAGGGAAGACTGCGATAGTCGCTCACAATGATTCTAAGGGGCACACAATAAGGTAGGGGACTTATTCCTTAGAGGCCCTTAGGCTCCCACAATATCACCTGGTGGAGTATTGACTCCAGAGGTTTTTGATGTCTACCAAGTCAGTGAAGAGGCGAGTGACACCCTTGGATCACGTAGTGTGTCTTGAAGGGCACGTCATGCAAGGAAAATGGAAAGAGGCGAGTGGCACGCTTGAAGCACGTAGTGCGTCCTGAAGAGCATGTCACACAATGAAAACAGAAAAAGGTGAGTGGCATCCTTGGAGAACCTAGTGCGTCCTGAAGGGCACGTCACGATTTCAACGGGTAAGTGAATAAACCTAGTCAACCTTAAAATGAATGATGTGATAAGTAATATTTAAAAATAATTTCCCTAATAAAAATGTCGCCCAACCTAGGAAATTAAAATCTAGGTCGAAGTGACACTCGTGGTAAAAAATAATAATCATAATTAAACATGTAATGAGAAGGGGGTAAGAAATTCAATTAATTTATTAAAATCAAATTATATTTGGGGATTAAAATTTTAAAAGGGAAATGATTGTTTATCTACATATGCTAATTAAATTCTATTAATTAAAAATAAAAATGGGAAAGAGGTGGTTTTTCTACACTTGCTAATTTGAGTTTTAGTTAAAAAGGGAAAAGAGGGAAACTTAAAAGAAATAGGAAACTAAGGGGAAAAAGGGAAAACATAAAGAAAAAGGGAAATGTAGGGAATCTTAGTAAGGAATCTTTCCTTTAAGAACTTTCTAATTATGAACTCAACTAGGAATTTAGTAAAGGCATAAGTCATGTAATGTGTGTAAGGGAATATTGGGACACCAAGTAGCGTTTTTAGGAATGCTTTTTGGTTGGTGAGGGAAATAGGAATAATTAAATATTTAATGAAATTAATTTCTGGTGCAACTAGGGGGTTGGGGGACATGTGTACGGGGGAGGTTTTTTCCGATTAAAATAATGAAAAATAAATTAATTGAGAATTTAGGAAAGAAACCACTTAAAAAATCTATAAAAAGGATGGAGGAGGAGAAGTATGGACCAGAGCTTTATTCATAATGTTATGCTGTTGAATTTGTGTCTTAACTGACTTATCTTTTGGGAGTTGGGATACCCGGCTCGGGTAGTGAATGGTAGCTTGACCTTGGGAGGCGAGCTGGGAGCTATCTATTCTCTGGTATAGTGTGCATGGCCCATTTGCGGCTCAGGGGGCTCGGGGGGAAGAAGAGTACCCATAGCATTGGATGGGAGGTACCAGTGAGGTCACATTAGTCGGCAAGCAAAAGTTAGATGGAGCACGCGAGACATAAACTACTGAGCAATCGCATTTGGATAAGGTACGTCGGTTTAATTGTGACTTTCAATGAATTTAAATTTACTCATGTTATTTCTCTGTGCTCATTTAATATTTCATTTCCATGCATTGTCTAGCACCTTCCTTCCTATGTATTGTAATCCCCTTGTTTTCTGTGTTCTGAATGGATTTCCTTTGGCAAACCCAACTTCTGATTTCATTGGCTTATCTGTGTGGGTTTTAATGATTATTATGAAGAGATTGTGCTTTATATTCCACCCTTATCCCTAGGTCATCAGTCCATGCTTGAGCAGTCAGCCAGGAGTCGAATCGACGATCGCCACTTCGGTGTTTAAAGAACTATAGATTCTAATGCCCTACTTTTCTGTGCATGGATGATTAGCAAAGTATAATTTTTTCCCATCCATCTACCTCACTTATCTCTGCGTTGATGGATTCATGGTTGAGTGATTGGTCTTGCTCTTTCTTGTGATTGATTTCGTCTGCGTTTTGGATGGTAAAACTCTGTGTTTTGATTGATGAATCCCAATGCCTTGATCAGTAAATCTCAGTGTTTTAATGTGTTAATGTTTGTGATTATTTATGTTGTGTCTGCGAATTTACCGTGTCTACAATTGAGTATTTTTTGACAACGAATTTAATGTTTGTTGAGGATTGCATTTTAACCTTTGTTGAATGCAAATTGAATATATATTAAGGACTGTGATTTATATCGAATGTTTGACTACGTTTTTTTTAATTTACCATTCATTGACTGTGAATTTACACTCCTTTTTTATCTGCATTTTTTGGACCATTATTGACTGTGTTTATATCTCCCATTTCTTTTAAAAATGACTTGACACAATGAATTTGTAATGAAGAGACAATGAATTATGGTGATATCTAGACCACTATTTTGTATTACTTACAAAGAAATTTTTGTAACCTGTAGGCAACGGATTTACCCACTATCGGAATGTGTTTTCTTATGTTAAAACTCAACGTAATCTTGTCATGTTGTGGCCACGATTTTACCTTTTTGTATTCATATATTTTTACCATCCAGTTCTTAGTGTTGACATCCTGCGTTTTAATGTTGTGACAACGAATTTATGCTATGCGTTTTGAGTAGCAGAACCGTTGATTACTCTGCGTTTCCCTGGGATAGCGAATTAATTTATTAACAATGATTTATAACTATTATGAGACAGAGATATATCTGCAACGATTCCAGTGATAGAATTTATATATTTAATGGGTGACAAAGAATTAATATGATGAATGTCTGACAATAGATTTGTAAACAACAAAATTTAGGTTCATATTCTATATTTACCCGCTACTTCATTTACATCGGTTTCTTTTAAAGGACGATGAATGGTGTTGTGTAAAAGACAGGGATTCGTGATAAGTCAATATTTCTTAATGAAAACATGTAATTGATTGATAACTCGCAGCATTTACCCCAGTCCCAACTTTCACAATTTATTCATAGCATGCACAAATGTTTTCGATATAATGGTATAGGAATAATATGTTGTTTCAGTTGCACTGAAACAATCTTATTCGATATATAGTTCAGTTTGAAAAGATAACGAATTCATAGAATAGCTCCATAAATTCAGTCTTAATTAGCGAGATAAGATAGTGAAATGGTTTCTAGACAAATGTTTATGGGGTAGCAATATCCCTTAATGTTTTCACACCACGACCTTGCTGGGTAGAGACACATGTTGGGTAGAGTTTTGATTTCTCTTTTAAATGTATTCACCCAACATTATTGCTAGGCAACGATTTGTTATTAGATAGCATTGGTTAGATAGCTTGTTGTTTGGATAGCATATGCTGGTTATGGATGTTACTTTTCCTTAATTGTAGATCTTGTTGTTTTTTTTAACTCAACAATATATCATATATTAACCCTGTGTAATTTCATATTTATTAAATGAAAACTTCTTCATGTAGTAATTCTGCCCAACATATATTTAAATGACAACAACATAATAGATATAACTTAGTGATATCATGTATCTAATATACAGATATTACAGTTAGACTACGTGATCATGGTTAACCTAGAGTTGATAAACAACATTGTGGATTGTCCACTATCTTGATCTAAGGCTTGTTGTTTGGGTAGGGTAATGATAGGGTTGTGGGAGTTAACTTAGGCTACAAGGAATTACATGTTAGTAAATGAAAAGGGTAGTGAGACATTTATGTAATTAAAATATTAATTAAATAATAAATACTTATTGTAGAATGGATTCTCGAGGGATGATTTCTTTGATGGCTAACAACATCCTTTAATTAATGGGAAAGATTGATTTGTTGCACAAAGAAATTATTGTGTTGTATGAATGTCATAGTCGTCTGGTTGACTTTTCGATTGGGTGCTAGGGTTAGTCGTCAGGGGTTTAGATAGTCCTTTGATCTCCTAGCACATTAAATTTAGTTGGTGTTGAGGGTCCAGTTATGTTGTTGCGCCACGGTTGTTGTCACGCCTATCACCCGGCGATGACAGGGTTCCTGATGAGGGGATCATTGCGTGCCCTAATGGATAGAGGCAAATGATAACTTGGTTGAAGTTTGTGCTTCCCATTCTGAGTGTTTGTTCGTTGTAGTTGTTGTTGGTGCCTGGGTTGTAATGCCTTCATGCGTTTGGTTTGGCACGCCATAGAGGTTCTAGTTACTAGTCGTCAAGGCTGTTGTGTCGAGATTGTGGATGTTGTCCTTTAGCTTATAGGCATTGTTGTGTTTGTGTCAGGTGGGTAGTCATTTCTTTCTTTTTGATTTATGCATGTTTCACCCAATCGCTCGATGTGCTAGTGTGTAGAGTTGTTGTTTCATGTTGCCAGATCTGCGTGCATGGTGTTCGTTGTCAGGTTGTGTGGTTTAACTGTTGTTGGTGTTACCTTCCTGCCTATAAAAAAAAAATGCACTTTTTTCTTCGCTTGGAGTCATAACGATTGGTGACATTACATGCACCTAACCAGGACATTTGGCAAGGGATTGTCAGAACCCTTGTACTACTTGTAGCTACTGTAATTTATTTGATCATGTCATTGAAGACTTCCCAATATTGTTAGCAAAACTTCAGGAAAGAAGAGGTGGAAACCAGCAAGTACAACTAATATCAGCTGAACCTCATGATGAGGATCCTCGAGTTGTTGTTATTACTAGGGGAGGCACTGTCACAGGAGAAGATAGGGTGACTCTAGGAAAGACTACATATGGATCAAGGATTAGAAAAGCTATAGAGAAGACATAATTGTTTGATCCAAGGAAAGAAAAGCATACCTTTTAAGAAGAAAGAAGAGAATTTGTAGGAGAACAAGATTCTTCATCTAGATCACAACCAGAAGTAAGAGAATGTGAAATGCCTCCAACATTTGATCATTCTGCCTTAGCTAGACAAGGAAAAGAGGTAAAAAAGCTTATAGAATTCTTGTATACTTGCATCAATTTGATTAAAGATGAAAAAGTTGTGCAGGAACTACAACACTTAATAAGACAGTATGAAGTTGGGAGAATAGATCCTCTGTTAAGTAGATTTGTAAATCAAGTATCTAGGAAAAGAAGGACAAATAAGGAATTACATCTTAGTGCTCAGATTGGAGACTACGACATAGACTATGTGGTCCTCGACTTAAGATCATAAGTAAATGTTATGACAAAGAAGACTTGGGGATTGATGTGAAAACCTAAGTTGATTTAGTCCCCTATTAGGCTCAGGATGGCTAATCAGCAGACGGTGAGTCCCTTCGGAATACTAGAGCATGTCCCTGTGGACATTGACGAAGTGAGGAAATTTGTAGATTTCAAAGTGATTGAGATTGTTGGTGATAGCTTCCCCTACCCAACATTGTTAGGAATTGATTGGGCTTTCAACAATTCAAATGTTGTTGACCTAAAAAAGAGAAGAATGGTGTTTGAAGGTTATGGAATTAAGGTCACTGCACCTATCGATCTTGATGAAGGTCACAGATACACAGAACCAATAAGAGAAGAGGACCGTGCCTATGAGCTAGAAAATATCTATAAACTGACAACATGACCAAATGATTACATTAATCCTACAGCAGATGGAAATCTAAGTTGGTGAAGTGAAAGTGCATGCTCATCAGATTTAGAAGAAGCATTGGAAAGTTGGCAGAACAGAATGTATGAAGTCTCTATGCAGAGGTGTGCCAGATTGACCAGAGCAATTCGCTGGATTGACACAGAAGTAAGTAATCTTCCTACATTTTATGGCTTGAATCATTTAGATACATTTCTCATTTAATTTGAAGGAATTGTACCAGTACAATAGAGGTTGTTAAAACTAGATGAAGCCTTAAAAGCAACGCCAACTAGATGGTAGGGAACACACAAGAAGAACATCGCAGAGTGGGTATAATGTATCACCTTGATGAAAGTGTGCTTTTCATACCAAGATGAAGGTTGTGAAGTTTGATACACAAGTCATATTTTTCCTAAGGACCATGTGAGAAGTTGTGAGGAATCTTGGAGCAACATTCCTAAAGAACAGTGGGTACATAAGTTCATTAACACTTTGGATACTACGCCTATCAATTGGTATATTCAAGTAGAACTGCACCTCATCACTACAGACTGGTATGGAATGACCCAAAAATGTATAACTACGTTCCTATTTGAAATTCAGTACTCTACAATAGATCATGCTTTAGAAATTGTAAGACAAAAGGTATTTCAAGAGGCACCTAACCTCCCTTTTGCACAAGAAGAAGATGAATGGACTGCACCTCTTCATAAGTTACATGGTTTTTATAATGTTAATGTTGATGAGGACAATGACCCTAGGGATGTAAAAATTGCAGAAACTGAAGGTTAGAGAGACATAGAAGGGCCGAGGATTGAATACCTTTTATTGGACAACCTATTAAAATTAAGAAGTTTAATATTGGAATAGAGCAAACCCCTAAGTTGGAAAATGTTGGAGCTTATTGAGATGATGCTACTATTGATAAGATTATGAATATCAAGACTTCTTTCCAACCAATTTCACAGACAAGAAGGGCATAAAAGGACCCATGGGAGAAATGGAGATTCCTTTGAAACCAAATGCAAGGCCAGTCAAGCAGAGACCTTACAGACTAAATCCCAAGTACAAGCAGAAAGTTAAGATTGAATTAGATAGAATGTTGGAAGAAGGAATCATAGAACCAGTTGAAGAATATGAATGGATTATCCCTATGGTGGTCCAAGATAAGAAGTCGGGAGAAATCATAAGCTGTGTAGACCTAAGGAAACAAAATGATGTGTGCTTACATGATCCATTTCCTACACCTTTTACTGATGAGGTCCTAGATAATGTAGGAGGACAAGAAGTCTATTCATTGACAAGTCGATTTTCAAGCTATCACCAGATCATAATTGCTAAGGAGGATAGACATAAGACCACATTTGCAATAGAATGGGGCTCTTATCAGTACATTGTGATTCCTTTTGGATTAAATAATGCCCCTAGTGGTTGAAGCATTTAAGGAGTTTTTACACAAGTTTTTAGAGACATACTTTGATGATTGGACCATTTTTAGCCTACTGAAAAATCATATTGAATGCTTGAGATTAATGTTAGATAAGTGCAGGCAAAGTCAGATTTCCCTGAATATGAAAAAGTGTATCTTATTTTCACCTTTTGGAGTGTTGTTAGGACACATTGTATGTAAGCAGGGGTTGTTGGTAGATCCTTCCAAGATCGCTATCATTGTTGATCTACCTCCCCCTACTTTAGTTAGACATCTACGCACTGCATTAGGACACACTGGATACTACAAAAAGTTCATTAAGGGCTACGCACAGATAACAACACCCATGGAAAAGATACTAAAGAAAGATAGTAAGTTTTAATGGATAGAGGAATACCAACAGAGCTTCGACACACTAAAGCATAAAATGGTCACTGCGCCTATTTTGATTTTCCCAAATTGGTGTAAGGAATTCAATGTTCATGTCGATGCTTCATCCATTACATTAGGAGAAGTGTTAGCACAGCCAGGTGCAAGAGATATTGACCATCCTATAGCCTTTACGAGCATGAAGCTTTCTACCCTTGAAATAAATTATACTACCACTGAAAGAGAAGGATTAGCTATGGTATATGCATTGTATAAGTTTAGACACTACTTGTTGGGAGGGAATTTTAAGATGTTTACTGATCATTCCGCATTGAAATACTTAGTCAACAAGCCAGTGTTGAGGGGAATAATATGCAGATGGCTATTATTATTCCAGGAATATGATTTTGAGATTGTGTTCAAGCTAGGGAGAATGAATAAGGGACCTGACCACTTATCCAGGTTAGCACATGGAGAGGAACCTACTAGTTTGGACGATACACTACCAGATGCATAGTTGCTGGCCATAAGGAAATTCAATGATCACTTCGCTAAGATAGTCCATTTCTTGTCCACATGAATGGAACCTCGCGGATATACAACCATTTAGAAGAAACAATTGGTATTCTGCGCTGCATATTTTCAAATTATAGCTAGACAATTATATAAGATGGGACCAGATGAGACATTGAGGAGATGTGTTATGGAGGTAGAAAGACCATTGATTCTAGTAGAAGTACATGAAGGAATTGTAGGAGGACATTATGCAGGGAAACAAACAACGCAAAATGTTCTTAGATCCAGCCTCTGGTGGTCCACTTTACATAAGGATGCTAAGGACTACTACAGAGCCTACGATGTATGCCAAAGGATAGGGAATCCTTCTAGAAGGGATGAAATGCCTTTATCACCTCAACTAACTTTACAGGCCTTTGAGAAATGGGCTATTGACTTTGTGGGACCTATCAACCCACTAGGAAGGCACACAGGAGCTCGATACATCATCACTGCTACAAAGTATTTGACTAGATGGGTAGAAGCAAGAGTAGTTAAAGACTGTAGTGCAACTATAGTTGCACAATTCATCTTTGATGATATCATAACCAGATTTGGATGGCCGAATATCCTTATGAGTGATCAAGGTACACATTTCATCAACGAAACCATTGAATCCTTGACTGAGGAGTTTGAAGTTCACCATCAGAAGAGCACACTACAACGCCCACATGCGAATGGTACAGTTGAAGATTTCAATAAGATCTTGGAGACATCGTTGACCAAGATTTTTAGTGTTAACAAGGATGAGTGGGATTTAATAATTCCAGCAGTGTTATGGGCTTATCAAACTACTTGCAAAAAGTTAACGACAAAGACCCCCTTTAAGTTAGTTTATGGCTTGGAAGCAGTGGTACCTATGGAATATTTGGTTCCTAGCTTAAAAATTGCAATATTTATAGGTATGGATGACACATGAATTATTCAAGACAGGCTTGCGTAGTTGATGGAACTAGAGGAAGACAGGTTTATTGTAGGATTTCATCAGCAGGTACAAAAAGAACGAGAAAAGGCTTACCATGACAGACATATCAAGAGGAAAGAATTTAAACAAGGAGATTTGGTACTGTTATATGACAACAAGTTCATGAAGCATCCAGGGAAGTTCAGGACACATTGGCTTGGGCCATTCAAAGTTTCCTATGTTACAAAAGGTGGAGCTATGCAGTTGAAGACTCTTGATGGAGACTAGAAGCATGGTTTAGTGAATGGAAGCCGGTTGAAACTGTATTGTGACAACCAACTACCTCGCATATCTCAATAAAAGAATGAAAAGAAGGGTCTAGGTAATTGTAGTTGAAAGTGGGTATGAGACACAAAAAATACATTCTACACATGATAGGAAGGGACAAAGTAGAAAACACAGGCTGCTCTGCGCAGTCTGCTCTGCGCAGTCTGCAGTCAAAGTAAAGCAGAAGGCTCAATCTTGCAGTGACTCGCGACGAGTCACATGTGAGTGTTGGGGGGATGTTGGCCCTTGGTTATGTATTAAGGAAGAAAGTGAATATTAAGAAAGAAGAAAGACAAAGTATGAAGTGCGCGGAAGGCACATAAACTGAGGAAGGGTCGAAGTGGTTAAAGAAGCATAAACGAAGGAATGAATTAAGGAAAATAAATCCATTGAAAGAGAAGATCAAGGAAGATAAAGCATCAAAGAATATGGAGTGTGGACAACTCAGCAAGAAGAAGAAGACACCAATGGATTCCTTGGAGTACCTCGTGGAAAAGAAGGAGGGACAGGTTGGCGAAGCCTTGAAAATGCGGGTCATGTGGACCTAGGGTTTTGACACCTAGACTTCGGTCTAAGGTTGTCTGAGAGTCATGTAATGTATAAATAAAGGTCTAGAAGAGTTGAGAGGGTTGGTCGTATTATTTGTTTTCTTTTTTGGTCTTTTGGTTGCTATAATTGTTGATGAGATAAATATTGAGTCTCTATTCTGGATCTTCTGTTGGGTGTGAAGATCAATCTTACAGTTCGGTGCGCAGGTAGGGAAGAGAAAGAGAGAAAGAGAAAGAGATATGCAGCTTAGTGCACATATAGAACTGTATGTTTTCATCTAATATATCAAGAAACGTAGTTCTGTGGATGTATCCCTAGGGAGAGGGTGAACCACATAAATATTGTTGTTCTTTTTGGTTGATGTTCTGTTATTTTCTATCTATTATATTGTTATTGCATGGTTGTTTTCCTTAGTAAAGATAGAAGGTATACGATAAATTCGTGAAGCTAAGTATAAGACTGTTAAGGGATATTTGGGTTATATTGTGTTGTTTTTTTGGATTCACCTTGCGTTTCCTCTGGTTGTAGACACCTTTGTCCTGCAACCCCCCTATTGCTACTTTGGGTGAGACTTCATCTGCTTCATAGGTGTTTGCAAAAGGGCCAGTAGTTAGGTCTTATTGGTGTGATGTTAGAGTTTAACCTTGGGTCTGCCCCTGTGCCAACAAGAATTCAAGAAGGAAAAACCACCCACATTTGATGGAGAAATCAAGAAGGGTGAGGAAGTAGAGGCATAGTTGCTAGGATTGAAGAAATATTTCCAAGTGCACAACTACTCAGAGAACATGAAGGCAAGAGTTTCCATATTTAACTTAAATGGAGAGGCTTCCATATAGTGGGAATACCTTAAAAATATCAAGGGGATAAATGAAAGGAAGATGAATTGGAAGAAGTTTGAGAACTATTTCAGGAAGAAGTATCTATAAGAGAGATACCATGATGGAAAGATCATGGAGTTCCATGAACTCAAGTTGGGGAATCTCACCACGGATGATTATGTCAAAAGGTTCATAGAACCATTGAGGCATGTTCCATACATAAAAGTTGAGAAGGTAAATACAATTTTTTTTCTCGGCGGATTTCCACAGTCCTTTGAGGACATAATTGAATTCGATGAATCCAAGACACTTGATGACACCATTCAAAAAGATAAGTATTTCTATGAGTAATCAAAATATAGAAATTATCATCTCAAGGTTTGGAAAAGGAAGGATAAGGTTAGAATTAAAAGGAAATTATTTAATTCACCACAGTATAAGAATTCAAGAAAGAGTACCTATTATATTTGTATTTTCCACCATAGGTTGTGAAAGCATGTTATTAGATGTTATGAGGCTAGAATTACATAGTTGAGTGAAATTATCATAATTATTTCACAAGGAAATAATTATTTTGTCACAAAATTTTAATACAAAAATATTTGTCCAGAATGAATATACAAATGTCAAAGAAATGTAGATATTCCCTCAAACCCATATACCTGAATGAGGGTGTATGGATCTTCATATGAAAATTCACCCTTTTGATCTAGAAATCTCCTTTCCTCCAAAAATCTATGAGTCTCTTAACCAATGAATACTTTTCTAACACCCTTGAGGAAATTATCCTATATATTGTAAAAATAATGAGGGAGTTTTTCTTCACAACATGGGATACCATAGTTGAACATAATAAACTATTCAATTTATGTCTCTCCTTAAAGAAATTCTCTCAAAGTTGTTATTAAAAAATAAAACATAAACCAAATATGAAAATCCATATGGTCTCATGAAGCTCATGTTCTTGCTTGAGAAGTGGGTGGAAATAAAAATAAGACAAAGAGTTGTACTCTTGAGTGCAAAGGTAAAGTGCATGAATTTCTAGGAGCTATGAATCCTAGTTTCAAACTCAAGAGTTTGGAAAGACATAATAATAGGAAAGTTGTTTTGGAGAGGAATAGGAAAGCAACAATGAAGGTTGTAGAGCATGAAACATATCATGATTTCCTAAGAAAGGTGCCATGGAGAGATTGAATGGTAGATGAAATATGCGAAGAGAGAAAGAGGGCATGTACCTCAATGTATGATATGGGTGAAACATCTTACTAGATAAGATATGTGTATGCATAGAAAATGTAAATGTGTTGACCTGCATAGAATAGATCTAGCTAAACAATGATACAGACATTTGCAGAGAGAATTGGAAAAAGAAGAAGAAGGAGAGAAAGAATGGAAATAATTCTCATTAACCGTTGTGAATAATGAATAATTTACACATGATATACTCTGTATAACTCAATGAGTTCGACTTGAGGTGAACAAAGTCGCCATAGTGGTGATCTAGAGTGATTTAGACACACACCAATAGTTACGGGAGCGAACTGCCACATATTCTAGTCTCTCAGACAGTTACGAGAGTGAACTGCCACCTAGTTGAGTTAACTAGTCAACTAGTCTTCAGTTAACTAACTGAACAAAAATTAGTGAGGAGTTAACTCAAGGAAAGGTCGAATTAACATGGTGATGATCCCAATGCAACATCTAAACTCAACTCAACTAGTCAAACTGAAGTGTGAACTGAAAGAGAATATTCTTCAGGTGGAATATTCTCTCCTAAAATATAGGAGACTGGATAATGATTAATTATGATTAATAAACAAATAAAAACCTTAGGAAAAATAAATCCTAGGTGTGTGTGAAGTAACTCCAACACCCCCCTTGAACATCACTATGGTGAAAATAAATATTGGGTCCCAGCAACAAGGCCATGTTAGGTACCCAAGTACAAAATATACACTGAAAATAAAGTGAGGAAAGAGGGAAAACCTCATGGGAACCCCCCCCCCCTCAAGATACAATGTATGTAAAAAGAATAACTATAGTTTCTAGGCAACTGTGTCCTTCACTCCAAGACGACCTCGCAGTGAATGAAATTTCTGCTCAGTGAAGGTCTTGGTGAAAATGTATGTCGTCTATTCTACTGAAGGACAAAAATGTAAGTCGATGATCCCCTCATGTACTAAATCCCAGATTTAGTGCATGTGGATCTTGATATGCTTCATCCGCTGCCTCTGAACTGGATCTCTACAAAAATTTAGAGTGCTCTGGTTGTCACACTAGATGATGATCGGCTGATGAAACTGAATGCCCAATTCAGTGAGAAAATGTTGTAGCCACATAGCTTGAATGGTTATGTTAACTACCCCTCTGTACTCTGCCTCGGATGAATATAGAGAAATGACCACTTTCTTCTTTCTCGACCAAAAGATAGGCCTGGAACCAAGACTGAGTGAGTAACCAGATGTGGACTTGTGATCAATGTTATTGCCAACCTAGTAGGAATCGGTAAAACCAATGAGATCTAATGCAGAGTCTGTTGCATAATGAATCCCAAAGGTGATGGTTCCCTGTACGTATTGAAGGATATGCTTTGCATCTTTCCAATGTAGCTCATGCGGCTCCTACATGAACCTGGAAACTATGCCAACTACATATGAGAGGTCTAGTCTAGAGTGTGTGAGATACAACAAGCTCCCCACTAATTGTTTGTACAGTGTACTGTCAACCAGTGGAGTCTCCCTGCCATCCTCAAGTTTGACTCCTGATAGGAAAGGAGTCATAGCAGACTTGCAGTCTATCATGTAAAATATCTCAAGGAGATCTCGTGCATACTTGGCTTGAGACAGTTTGATGCCTGATGCATCCTGACTGATCTAAAGTCCAAGGAAGAAGTGTAGCAGACCCATGTCCTTCATCAAAAACATGTCATGAAGAATCCTCTTGACTGCAACAATCAATGAAGTTGAGCAATCGATGATCAACAAATCATCAACATACAGAACTAAAAGTAGAAGTGAATCAACTATCCTGAGCATGTATACATTCAGGTTTGATTTACAATGTACAAAGTTCTGTGACAACAGGTAGGATTCCATCTTAGCATACCATGCCCTTGGAGCCTGCTTGAGGCCATAAAGTGACTTCTTCAGTCGACAGACCAAATATGAGTCATGCATAAATCCCTAGGGATGCTCTATGTAGATCTCCTCAGAGAGATCACCGTGAAGAAATGCATTCTTCACGTCCATCTGATGGAATTCCCATCCCTTGGCTACCACAATAGCAAGTGCCAATCATATGGAATCCATCTTCACTACTGGAGCGAAGGTCTCATCATAGTCAATACCATGAACTTGCTGAAAGCCTTTGGCGACAAGCCTAGCTTTGTATCTGCTGATCTATCCATCCATTGTGCTCTTGGTCCTATAGACCCATCTGCATCTGAAAAGTTTCCTCCCAGAAGGAATGGGAACCAGATCCCTAGTCTAGTTCTCGAGGAGGGAGTTGTACTCCTCATGCATGGAGGATTCCCAAAAGGGATTTCTAGCATCCTCACCATAATACTGTGGATCTAAATACTGAACCAAGAAAAGATGTTTGGAAGGCAATGGTTCAGTGGCAGTGAGTGCAATAGGAGGCTCCTCAAAATCAGATCAAGTCCTTCTAGTATCGGCTGGATCACCTACGATATCCCCTGCATCCTAAAGAGTAGTCTGTGCCCACTTGGGCCTTTTCTCTAGCTCTACAACTACATATGGATGATCTGAATCTGCATCTGACTGTACTAACTCTAAATATGAATCATCTGAGTCCTCTGAATCAAAACTCTTGTCTGAAGAAGAGTTAGCATGTGCATGCTCATCATCTTGGACAGGTGGAAGAGTGACGGTGTTTGCATGTGACTGCTGAGGTACATGCGAGACACTTTCCTCAAATTGGAAAGTACGTTCAAGGAAAGATAAATAAGTTGATATCTCTTCACACCATTAGAGTATCCAACAAAGATGCACTCAGTGCTCTGTGGATCAAGTGCCTTCCACTTTTCAGAGGGAATATGAGCCCATGCACGTGAACCAAAAATGTGAAAGTGGGCCACTTCCGGTTTGAGGCCGCTCCAAGCCTCATAGTGGTTCTTATCCTTGACAGATCTATGAGGATATCTGTTTTGGATGTATGTTTCATAGTTAAGTGCTTCGACCCATAGTCTCTGTGGTAGTGACTTTGCATGCAACATGCAAGATGCCATCTCCTTTAGAGATCTGTTTTTCCGCTCGACAACTCTGTTTCACTGTGGAGTGTAGGGAACTGTATGTTGCAATTGAATCCCTGCCTCATGGAAAATATTGTGGATCTCATGATTCACATACTCTCCCCCGTTATCAATTCAAAGGACTTTGATATTCTTTCCGGACTGTGTCTCAACCAAAGCTTTGAAATCTTTGAGGTGTTGAAAGACCTCGGATTTTTGCCTGAGAAAGTAGATCCAAGTAAAACGTGAGAAATCATCAACAAAAATGAGAACAAACCTCACTTTGTTGATGGATGGATGTGGAAAAGGACCCATAAGGTCACTATGGATCAGATCTAAAGGTGTGAAAGCTCGTTGAGACTTTCCTTTGACGAATTTCTCTTGAGGGTGTTTTCCGAGAACACATCCCTCACATACTCCCTTGGAGAAGAGGATGTCTGGTAGAATATCAACTAATATGTTGCATGTATCTAAAATTCAAATTTCCAAACCTTTCGTGCCATATCCTACTACTTTCATCAGCATGAGTAAGCAGTAAAGCAGAATTAGGTTCAATGAATTCAGAAAATGTATACAATATAGATTGATGATTTAACTCACCGGTAGCAACCCTGGAGTTGGTTTGCATGTCATATATGTCCACGGAATTTGGTGTGAATATGAATTTATTTTCGGTGCCAGAATTCCTCATATGATACACATAGAGAAGGTTGACAGAAATCTTGGGAACATGCAGCATGTTCTCGAAGCTTCCGTTGGTAAGTCCAATCCTTCCTTTTCCAGTGACTTCAACAAAAGATTTGTCCCCCATCAGAATAGCAGGAAGTTTGCATGCATCCAAAGAAGAATAGAATACTTCTGAGGCAGCCATGTGATGTGATGCTCCTGAATATATGATCCAAGCATCAGGAGAGGAGTTGATTGCAATCAAGGAATGGCTAGAATTGCCTTTCTTGGAATTCAGATCTTTTGAATTCTTCTTCTTTGCACCCTCAGGGATGCGATCTCCAAGTTTGTTTTGCTGAAGTATCTGAGACATCAAATCTATTTGTTTTTGCATGCATGCAGATTTCGAATGGAATCCTTTGTGACAGTATGTGCATTTCTCTCCTTTTCTTCCCTTTTCTCCTTTGGATCCAGAGGCATCGGTGAAGGGTTTTGTGTACCGTTCCTTCTTCGTATGTGCATGAGATTTCCTCTTACATTTATCTTTAGATTTCTGATATTTTTGGTTGCCATCATGTACAGTGAGTGCATGTGCCCTTGGGCCTTTGATTGCGCCCATGTTGATGAGCTTGGTTTTCTCTTGTGTCAGGGATTCGATAAAGTCCTCAAGAGAAGGCATCTTCTAGGTGGCTCCAGAGGTGAATCTGACAGTATGGAATGTGGATACGAATACAAATAATTCAGTTCCAATCTTGGAGAGAATGGTAAGAACTATTTGTTTCTCCTCCGCCAATTTATCAACCCCGCAAGCTTTGGGTTGCGACAGTAAATCCTTGAATTTTGTAAAGAAATCTTGGATATTTTCGAAGCTTTTTGGATCCAATGTGAGAAGCTCTACCTCTAGCATGTGTCCCCTCATCTCACCCTATTTTCCAAAGAGCCCTTCCAATATTTTCTAGGCTTCATTGGGAGTCTTACAAGAAGATATGTGAAAAAGGAGATCGGGAGAAATAAGACTGCAAATTGTTCTGAGTGCCTCATCCATGCGATTTAAGTACTTGGATTTTTCTATGGCTGATGTCGGTTCTGTATATGTATTCATGGTTAACCTATACAACCCTCTATATTGGAGATCTATGGATATTTTATCCTTCCATGAAAAATAGTTGTAATGTGTAAGAATGAATTCTTTTTGGAATTCCATCTTTCCGCTGTCTTCAATCTTTTGTACCTGCAAAATTTTTTGGTGTAGCTTTTGCTTATCAGTCCGTCGGCTCTGATACCATGTAAATGTGTTGACCTGCATAGAATATATCTAGCTAAACAATGATACACACATTTGCAGAGAGAATTAAGGCTAATGCACCACTTTGGTGATGATACCAAGGCAAGGTCAAATTAGCATGGTGATGATCCCAATGTTGCATGGTGATGATCCCAATGCAACATCTAAACTCAACTCAACTAGTCAAGCTGAAGTGTGAACTGAAAGAGAATATTCTCCAAGTGGAATATTCTCTCCTAAAATATAGGAGACTGGATAATGACTAATTATGACTAATAAAAAAATAAAAACCTTAGGAAAAATAAATCCTAGGTGTGTGTGAAGTAACGCCAACAGAAACGTTGCAGGATATGAGCCAATAACTTATGTATAAAGGATGTGAAGCACTAATGAATTTCACTTTTCCCGAGGGGTAGAAGATGATATAGGACCAAGTTATGCTTGGATAAGATTTCCTTGGAAAGGAAGAGTGAGATGTTATGAATAAAATGGAGTATGAAACCATTCTATGCATCAGTAAGGTGAATACTGAACTCAAATCCACTTGGGAGTTTCTATTAATATAATGAGACACCCCACTATGTGGAAATATCTTGTGAGAAAGACTAAGCTCCATAGTTAGACAAGGATTGGAGGAAACCAAGACAACTTGAGATATGAAAATGTATGATAAGTAGGTAAAATGAAAGTTGGATGTGATAGGAAGCAATATATGATAATGGGGAAAACCAAGTTGGTCTTGGATAGAAATTTCTCAAATAAAAGGGAGTAGTAATTCTTAGACATGAATAGAATGCAGAGGTATCCCAAGACATAAAAATAGATGTAAGATGAAAAAAATGGTTGCAATATTAAATGATGCATGCGGCTAGCAAAGTAGATGTGATAATGAGGAATATTCTCTCACAGTGACTTCTATTTTTTTTGCGTAATAGAGTTGCATGCTTTTGAAGTAGCAAGTATAACTTATGTGTATGAACTAAGTATTGGTACTTGGGTGAGGATATCAAAAATAACGATTTGTTGTGTGAATGGAAGTGAGTTCATTGAGTAGATCACCTATGTCATGGAGTTCCATTCTATGTTGAGGAATCATAAGGGATAATTTCTTAAACTCACCTCTTGTTATGTTGTTTATATTTCTCCAAATTAAAAAATCTACTATGTATCAATGAGTAAGGCATAGGAATTCCATTGAAATGAAAGACAATAAAAATAGTTGGAATATGTATGCATTAGTGAACCTATTGAGGGATAATATGTTATAGCATGTGCATGTAAATATGATTGAACATGTATATGATAATTCATATTGACTAAATATGATATGTTGCTACATATGCAATGAGTATGACATGTTGTTTAATGTCATTGTTGATTTGTTGTATAACCAGGAATGATTGAAGATGTAGTTTCCTACGACAATCAACCTCATGAGAAAAGAAAGAGGATGAGAGAGATGCTTGTTAATAGGTTGATGAAGGGTTAACATGAGTTCCTAGAAGGCATCAAATAATCAGGTAGCACCAAAGATGTTGATGGAAACCCATATAGGCATGAATTGATCATGCCAACATTGCAAGTGTGTTGAAGGGAATTGGGTAAGAATTCCTTTAGTCATTATATGATATCTTAAATGATATGTTTATGATGAAATATGATTTCATGTGTGTGATTTAAACCTATGTATGGGTATGGTAAAGGTAGGAATCCTTGGACATGTAAATATTGTTAGAATCCTTTAATGAATTTTGTTAAGAGATGTAATTCTTTCTTATGGGATTGTTGAGTAGTGAGAGGCGTCCTGACGTAGATGCCACCTCTGCCTCGACAAATTCTTTGCTTGACCTCCCGGTCTTAAGGATCGTCCAATTTATTTCATTGAGCCGAAGTGGATCTTTCGATTCCCTACTAGAATCTCCTTCAAATCAATCCACAGGTCCTTCGGGAAGCTCCCCTGTGCGAATGGCACTAGGCGCGAGCTCCACCTTTCCCAAGAAACCACATCGCTATGATCATGAGCCTAATTCCAAAGTCACTTGTCACAACTCGCGATCTCGCAATTTTGCGAGTCGAAGCTCTCGACTCCTCCTTCTTAATCATGTGATACCTGAGATCACGAAATGGATATAACTCCCTTCTTTTGTCATCGCCTTCCACACGTGACCATCGGCTAGGCTTAACGCTAGCTCCTCTCGCTACTCGCCGCTTCACGAGTTTCAACGTCCAACCTTAACACATTCCTTTCACGAAACCCCGAGAAGCGATGTTGCCTTTTCTTCTCGCATTCTCGCTGCTCGTAACTTCGCAAGTTTCAATGTCGAGCTCTTGTGCTCTTATCTCGGGAATCACCGAGACGCAAGAAGTCAATGGAGTGTTGATTCCTTCCTCCAGGTGACGTATGTTCACCTGCCAATCACACGGGCCCCACCTTGTGGTTCTACCACGTGTTCTCTCGTGCCTCCGCTCTCAGCACTTCGTGACTTCTGATGTCAAAAGTGACCCCTCTCAACCTCTGAACCCCCGAATGCGCGATAAGCGATGGGGTTCTTGATCCAACGGTCCTCTTGTTCTCTGGATCCAATGGTTGTCCTCGCTCCTCGCGATTTCGCAACTTTGTGACCTGGAGCACCCAACCTTTGGGTTCTCACCTTGTGAACCTCTGAGTTCGTGAGATCCCTTGATCTCTACCACCTGTCCTCCTCAGATGGATGGTCCTGATTATCTCGCAACTTCGCCGCTCACGACTTGGAGCACCCAACCTTTGGGCTCTCACCTTGTGAACCTCCGAGTTCACGAGATCCCTAGATCTCTGCCACCTGTCCTCCTCAGATGGACGGTCCTGATTATCTCGCGACTTCGCCGCTCGTGAAGTCAAGTACTTCCTTCTCTGACTCTTGGTGTCTGAATCCCTGATATGGGCGATCTCGCGACATGCGTCCGCTCTCAGACGAATGGCTCAGATTTCCTTGGGACTTCGCTACTCGTGAAGTCAAGATGCTCACCTCTAATCTCTCCTTTTCACAATTTCTGAGGCCGAGTGCTCAGACTCTCGTCCTCTGGACTCCCGAACTCTCGAATGTCGATATCCAAATCTCCAACCCTTTCGGGACTTTCACTTTTGCTGCTCTATGCGTGAGGGTTTAAACATCGTGTAGCTCCTGATAGATCAAATGACTATCGGGTTTTAGCTTAAGATCTGATGGCTCAGACCTGTCTTTACATTGCACCTTTCCTACGCTGCCTGGACACGAATCCATGGTCCAGATTCTCTTGGCTGATCAGATGACAACTATTGCTTCTGCTGAGCCTTGGTAATTTTCTTCCGGACTTGGAAGAATTCCAAACGTTCAAAGGCCTCGACCTTTGTTCCCCTTTGCCTGCGTGCTCTGCAAATTGAGTCCTCACCTACGCGTATAAGACTGCTGCTTATCCCGAGCTTAGCTACCGAATCCTTGAAGGATTCTGACTTCTGCGCTCCTATAGAGTCTTCGCACACACAAAGGTGCTATCTCTTCTGAGATTTTCAAATACTCAGACCCCTAAGGGATTTTATCCTTTCTTCCTTCTCCTACAGATGGAGAATTTGGATTCCCTCCTGGCTATCCGTTGCTCCAGCAACCTCTTGCTGAGTGTTTCAAGGTGTTCAACAACCCTGCGAAGATCCTTCAGTGGACTCTTCCCCAATCACAAAACTCAACATAGTTCCCTTCTTCTCTATGCCTATCTGCACACTATCTCAATGCCCTCCTGGCAGAGTATCAATAATCCTCAATGATTCTTGCTTCTATCTGAACTCACAGTAGAGTTCTTCCTCTTTACACTCCTTGCACTGGCTCAATGCCCACCTGGCAGAGCTTTATAGAATTTCTCAGAGATTTTGTCTGCAACTGTGTTTCTCCATAGCCTTGCCTCCTGAGGTGTTCAAAAACCTCAAAGGTCTTCCTCCGAGTTAATGACTTTAGCTTCTGTGCCCACCCTGGCATGTCTTTGTCTGAATCTGTAGAGTTCAGAAGTGAATCTATGCACTGGTATACAGAGACCACATCACTTTGTCACGCCCTCCTGGCATGAAACCATAAAGAACCTCTCAAGCCTGAAAATCAAAACAAATCCCTGCAAATGAAAACATATAGGATACATCTACAACATATAAAGAACACTCAAAGACATTCATTCAACACAAGAATTATGCAGGAAAAACTACTTCCTTGTATTAAATGGCAAATGCTTGTTTTTACAAGGTTTTCCTGAGCTCAAACTTTAACAGAGTCTTTCTCCTCTTTGCACACTCGCTCTCTCTCGTGCATACTCTAACTACTTTAAAATGAGATCGAAATTGATCTTTTACATGAGGGGGCTCTTCGAGCTCTTCCCTCCAATCTACCTACCCTATTCAATTACATTGAATGGGTTGTCTAGTCTAGAATCAGATCTAGATCTCAACCTTACAACATTTAAGGCCTACCTACTTCTATGCCTGTGCAAATCACAACCTCACGGCTCAACAACCTAAACTTTTAATTACATTCAAATTCAAAATTGAAGACGAGGGTTGCGCCTCTCTTCGACTTTGAATGGATGCGCTGATGTGGATGGTTGACCGACGTGGAGAGATGATCTTGCATCATACTCCTCAACTGAAAAATTCATGAGCTCCTACTCATGAGCTTCCCATCTCAGCTATTGAAATCCTCCTGGATCCCAAACAAATTTTTGGAGTTGTTCATCTGCTCCAACTCCCTGTTGCTGTTGCTGCTGCTACTTCTTTTCTTCTGCTCAACCTCTCCTTCTTGCTGGCAGTCTCTGCTGACCCTAACATCAGCTCCCTGATCTCCTCGATCACTTCGTCCAGCTGCTCCAGTGGCTGGCCCTATTCATGCAGTCTCTCTAGCTGCAAAAATTTTCTGCAATTGGGTAGATCACTGTGATCTCCCATGCCTTCTTCATCTGATGTTTCAAATTTTGCCTGTTGGATGTGCACACCCTGCATTATCATCCTTCTATCCAAGGCTTCACTTTGTTCATACAGATAAACGAAACTAATGTTGTCTGCTTCTTCCTCTTCCTCCACTTCTGCAAGCTCCCATGTTGCATTCCTTTTAGTTTCCTGGCTGAAAATATTGTGCCATTCCTCAGAATGCTCATCATCCTCTTTTGCTTCTTTTTCTTGGGCAGTCTCAAATACCTGCTCCAATTCTTCTTTGATAGTCTCAGCTGGCTATCCTTCTTCTATTGCTGCTTCATCGACAATGTAGATCTCTGCCTCCTTTGGGCTAAGTGGTAGGAATATCTGAATTCCTCCAATCATCAGAAGATTCCTCAGATCTTCCTCCTTTTTCAGCTGCATCTGTTGATCCAAACTCACCTCTGAGTTTATGAGACCCTCAGATAGTCTCATCTGCTCATCCCTGCCCACCTGGAAATATAGGATTTTCCTACTTCTTCCTTGGTAGATTATGAGATCAACTAATCCCATCTTTATCAACACCTCAGGCTAAATTGAACTCACCTCCGAGTCTATGAGACTTTCAGATAGTCCCATCTCTGCTCCCTTGCCCTCCTAGCAAATTGAGATTTTCCTACTTCTTCCTTAGCAGTCTGAGAGATCCCGCAATGACGTCAATTCTTTGCCCATATGGCAATGTGAAATTCCCCGGCTGTCCTCATGACAATCTATGAGATCCCGCAACGATCTCAACTCATTTCCCACCTGGCAAATGGGAATTTATGGGCTGCCCTCCTGGTAGTCCTTGAGATCTTCAGCTGATCCCAATTCATCCTCAACATCACTGAGATTTCTCCCACTCTCTAGTTCACATATCTAAACCCTTTCTTCTTCTGGTCTGTTGAGGTTTTCAGCATGCCTCAACCACCTTCTTAACAGCCTACGCTGTCTTCTAGCCATCAACTCCTTGATTGACCAATTTACCTTTGTCTTCATGGGCCATTCGTATACCCATCTCGACTTGGTATTTTTTTGCATCTCCAATGCAAGCTCATCCATCCTCGCATCCTGTTGCATCCACAATGTAAGATTTTCTATCTCCGCCCTTATATTAGCGAACTCTTCATCTATGTCTTCTTTACTCATCAGCTCTGGGTTCTTCCTTCCAACATATCTACAGCCTTTAGTAGCCATCTTGTTGTCTATCTGCCCTCCCGACAAATCTTTTGTCACTCCAGCAAACTTGAGTGCTCATCCTCTCCTACAGTCTCCTCCTGACTGTCTTCTTGATTGTTACTTACTTGCAAAACAATCATCACAGAGTCTCCAACACTCTGTCTTCCTTTACCTTCTCACTTCACCTAAAATATACAGATAAAATCCGGCTATGATACCACTTGATGCAGATGACACCTCTGCCTCGATAGAGTCTCTACTCGACCTCCCAGTCTTAAGGATCGTTCAATTTATTTCATTGAGCCGAAGCGACTCTTTCGATTCCCTGCTGGAATCTCCTTCAAATCGATCCACAGGTCCTTCGAGAAGCTCCCCTATGAGAACGACACTAGGTGTGAGCTCCACCTTTCCCAAGCAACCACAACGCTATGACCATGGGCCTAATTCCAAAGGCACTTGTCACAGCTTGCGATCTCACAAGTTCACGAGTCAAAGCTCTTGAGTCCTCCTTCTCAATCCTGCGATACCTGAGATCACGAAATGAGTATAGCTCCCTTATTTTGTCAGCACCTTCCACGTGTGACCATCCACTAGGATTAACACTAGCTCCTCTCACTACTCGTCGCTTTGTGAGTTTCAACGTCCAAACTTAACACCTTCCTTTCACGAAACCCCGAGAAGCTATGTTGACTTTTCTTCTTGCGTTCTCGCTACTCGCGACTTCGCAAGTTCGTGACCTAGAGCACCCAACCTTTGGGCTCTCACCTTGTGAAAATACGAGTTCATGAGATCCCTTGATCTCTACCACCTGTCCTCCTTAGATGGACGGTCCTGATTATCTCGCGACTTCACCGCTCGCGACTTGGAGCACCCAACCTTTGGGCTCTCACCTTGTGAAGCTTCGAGTTCGCGAGAGACCTAGATCTCTGCCACTTGTCCTCCTCAGATGGACGGTCCTGATTATCTCGCGACTTTGTCACTTGCAAAGTCAAGGAATTCCTTCTTTGACGTCCGGTGTCTGAATCCCCGATATGGGCGATCTCGCGACACGCATCCGCTCTCAGATGAACGCCTTAGATTTCCTCAGGACTTCGCTACTCGTGAAGTCAAGATGCTCACCTCTATGAGTCCTGGTGCCTGAATCTCTGAAATGAATGATTCCATGACATGCTTCCTCCCACAGATGGATGGCTCAGATCTAATCTCACCTTTTCATAATTTCTGAGGCCGCATGCCTGGACTCCTGAACTCCCGAACACCGATATCCCGATCTCCAACCCTTTCGGGACTTTCGCTTCTATTGCTCTATGCGTGAGGGTTTAAACCTTGTGCAACTCCTGACAGATCCAATGACTATCAAGTTTTAGCTTAATATCTGACATCTTAGACCTGTCTTTCCATTTCACCTTTCCTATGCTGCCTGGACATGAATCCACGGTCCAGATTCTCTCGACTGATCCGACGACAACTATTTCTCCTGCTGAGCCTTGGCACTTTTCTTTTGGACTTGGAAGAATTCTAAACATTCAAAGGCCTTGACCTTCGTTCCCCTTTTCCCACAAGATATGCAGCTTGAGTCCTCTCCTACGCGTATAAGACCGCTACTTCTCTTGAGCTTAGCTCCCAAATCCTTGAAGGATTCTGAATTCTGCGCTCTTGAAGAGTCTTCGTACACACAAAGGTGCTATCTCTTCTGAGTTTTTCAAATACTCAGACCCCTAAGGGATTTTATCCTTTCTTTCTTCTCCTGCATATGGAGAACTTGGATGCCCTCCTGGATATCCACTGCTCAAGCAACCTCTTGCTGAGTGTTTCAAGGTGTTCAGCGACCCTGCGAAGATCCTTCAGTGGACTCTTCCCCAATCACAGAACTCAATAGAGTTCCCTTCTTCTCCGTGCCTATCTACACACTGTCTCAATTCCCTCCTAGCAGAGTATCAAGAATCCTCAATGATTCTTGATTCTATATGAACTCACAACAAAGTTCTTCCTCTGTGCACTCCTTGCACTGGCTCAATGGCCACCTGGTAGAGATTTACAAAATTTCTCAGAGATTCTGTCTGCAACTGTGTTTCTCCATAGCCTTGCCTCCTGAGGTGTTCAGCAACCTCAAAGGTCTTCCTCTGAGTTAATGACTTCAACTTCTGTGCCCACCTGGCATGTCTTTGTATGAATCCGCAAAGTTTAGAAGTGCATCTATGCACTGGTATTCAGAGACCACAACACTCTGTCACGCCCTCCTGGCATGAAACCACAAAGAACCTCTCAATCCTGAAAATCAAAACAACTCCCTGCAAATGCAAACCTACATCATACATCTACAACATATAAAGAACACTCAAAGACATTCCTTCAACACAGTAATTATGCAGGAAAAACTGCTTCTTTGTATTAAATGGCAAATGCCTGTTTTTACAAGGTGTTCCTGAGCTCAGACTTTAACAAAGTCTCCCTACTTCTCTTTGCACACTCGCTCTCTCTCATGCATACTCTAACTACTTTAAAATGAGATCGAAATTGATCTTTTACATGAGGGGGATCTTCAAGCTCTTCCCTCCAATCTACCTACCCTAATCAATTACATTGAATGGGCTGTATAGTCCAGAATCGGATCTAGATATTAGCCTTACAACATTTAAGGCCTACCTAATTCTACGCCTGTGCAAAGCACGACCTCACGGCTCAACAACCTAAACATTTAATTACATTCAAATTCAAAATTGAAGATGAGGGTTGTGCCTCTCTTCGACTTTGAATGCATGCACCGACGTGGCTGGCAGGATGATGTGGAGAGATGCTCCTGCATCATACTCCTCAGCCGCAAAATTCATGAGCTCCTACTCATGAGCTTCCCATCTCAACTGTTGATATCCTCTTGGATCCCAAACAAATTTCTGGAGTTGTTCATCTGCTCCATCTCCGTGTTGTTGTTGCCACTTTTGCGCTGCTGCTGCAGCTTCTTTTCTTTTGCTCAGCCTCTCCTTCTTGCTGGTAGTCTCTGCTGACCCTAACATCATCTCCCTGATCTCCTCGATCACTTCGTCCAACTTCTCTAGTGGCTGTCCCTGTTCATGTAGTCTCTCTAGCTGCAAAAATTTTCTGCAATTGGGTAGATCACTGTGATCTCCCATGCCTTCTTCATCTGTTGTTTCCAACTTCGCCTGTTGGATGTGCACACCCTGCACTATCACCCTTCTCTCCAGGGATTCAATTTGTTCATACAGATCAACCAAACTAATGCTGTCTGCTTCTTCCTCTTCCTCCACTTCTGCAAGCTCCCATGTTGCAGTCCTTTCAGTTTCCTGGTTGAAAATATTGAGCCATTCCTCAGAATGCTCATCATCCTCTTCTGCTTCGTCTGCTTGGGTAGTCTCAAATACCTACTCCAATTCTTCTTTGACAGTCTCAGTTGGTTTTCCTTCTTCTATTGCTACTTCATCGACAACACTAATCTCTGCCTCCTCTGGGCTAAGTGGTAGGAATATTTGAATTCCTCCAATCATTAGAAGATTCCTCAAATCTTCCTCCTTTGTCAGCTACATATGCTGATCCAAAATCACCTCTGAGTTTATGAGACCCTTATATAGTCTCATCTGCTCATCCCTGCCCACCTGCAAATATGGGATTTTCCTGCTGCTTCCTTGGTAGATTATGAGATCAACTGATCCCATCTTTATCAGCATCTCAGGCTGAATTGAACTCACCTCCGAGTCCATGAGACTTTCAGACAGTCCCATCTCTGCTCCCTTTCCCTGCTGACAAATTGAGATTTTCCTGCTGCTTCCTTGGCAGTCCGTGAGATCCCGCAGTGACCTCAATTCTTTGCACATCTAGCAATGTGAAATTCCCCAGCTGTCTTCATGACAGTCTATGAGATCCCGCTACGATCTCAACTCATTGCCCACCTGGGAATTGGGAATTTTTGGGCTGCCCTCCTGGCAGTCCTTGAGATCTTTAGCTGATCCCAATTCATCCTCAACATCACTGAGATTTCTCCCACTCTCTGGTTCACATATCTGAACCCTTTCTTCTTCTGGCCTATTGAGGTTTTCAACATGCCTCAACCACCTTCTTAACAGCCTATGCTGTCTTCTAGCCATCAACTCCTTGACTGGCCAATTTACCTTTGTCTTCATGGGCCATTCGTATACCCATATCGACTTGGTATTTTGCTGCATCTCCAATGCAAGCTCATCCATCCTCGCGTCTTGCTGCATCTCCAATGCAAGATTTTCTATCTCCTCCCTTATATCAGCGAGCTCTTCATCTATGTCTTCTTTACTCATCAGCTTCGGGTTCTTCCTTCCAGCATATCTACAACGTTCAGTAGCCATATTGTTGTCTATCTTCCCTCCTGGAAAATATGCTACCACTACAGCAAACTTGAGTGCTCAGCCTCTCCTACAGTCTCCTCCTAATTGTCTTCTTGATTGTTGCTTAGCTGCAAACAATCATCACAGAGTATCCAACACTCTGTCTTCCTTTACCTTCTCGCTTCACCTGAAATATACAGATGAAATCTGGCTCTGATACCACTTGACGCAGATGCCACCTCTGCCTTGACAGAGTCTCTACTCGACCTCCCAGTCTTAAGGATCGTTCAATTTATTTCATTGAGACGAAGCGGCTCTTTCGATTCCCTACTGGAATCTCCTTCAAATTGATCCACAGGTCCTTCAGGAGGCTCCCCTCTGCGAATGACACTAGGCGCAAGCTCCACCTTTCCCAAGCGACCACAACGCTATGACCACGGGCCTAATTCCAAAGGCACTTGTCGCAGCTTGCAATCTCGTGAGTTCGCGAGTTGAAGCTCTCGACTCCTCCTTCTCAATCCTGCAATACACGAGATCATGAAATGGGTATAACTCCCTTCTTTTTTCAGCGCCTTCCATGCATGACCATTGGCTAGGCTTCACGATAGCTCCTCTTGCTACTCACCGCATCGCGAGTTTCAACGTCCAACCTTAACACCTTCCTTTCACTAAACCCCGAGAAGGGATGTTGACTTTTCTTCTCGCGTTATCGCTACTCGCGACTTTGCAAGTTCGCAACCTAGAGCACCCAACCTTTGGGCTCTCACCTTGTGAACCTCCGAGTTCACGAGATCCCTTGATCTCTGCCACTTATCCTCCTTAGATGGATGGTCCTGATTATCTCGCGACTTTGACGCTCGCGACTTGGAGCACCCAACCTTTGAGCTCTCACCTTGCGAACGTCCGAGTTCATGAGATCCCTAGATATTTTCCACCTATCCTCCTCAGATGGACGGTCCTAATTATCTTGCGTCTTCACCAATCATGAAGTCAAGGAATTCCTTCTCTGACTTCTAGTTTCTGAATCCCCGATATAGGTGATCTTGCGACATGCATCCACTCTCAGATGAATGGCTCAGATTTCCTCAGGACTTCGCTACTCGCGAAGTCAAGATGATCAACTCTATGAGTCCCGATGCACGAATCTATGAAATGAATGATTCCATGACATGCGTCCTCCCTTAGATAGACGGATCAGATATAATCTCGCCTTTTCTCAATTACTGAGGCCGAGTGCCCGGACTCTCGTCCTCCGGACTCCCGAACTCCCAAATGCCGATATCCCGATCTCCAACCCTTTCGGGACTTTCTCTTCTGCTGCTCTATGCGTGAGGGTTTAAACCTTGTGCAGCTCCTGACAGATCCAACGGATATCGGGTCTTAGCTTAAGATTTGATGGCTCAGACCTGTCTTTCCATTGCACCTTTCCTACGCTGCCTGGACACGAATCCATGGTCCAGATTCTCTCACCTGATCCGACGACAGCTATTGCTCCTGCTGAGCCTTGGGAATTTTCTTCCGGACTTGGAAGAATTCCAAATGTTCAAAGGCCTCGACCTTTGTTCCCCTTTACTCATGAGCTCTGTAACTTGAGTCCCCGCCTGCGTGTATAAGACCGCTTCTTCTCCCAAGCTTAGCTCCCGAATCCTTAAAGGATTCTGACTTATGCGCTCCTGAAGAGCCTTCGCACACACAAGGGTTCTATCTCTTCTGATATTTTCAAATAATCAGACCCCTAAGGGATTTTATCCTTTATTCCTTCTCCTACAGATGGAGAATTTGGATGCCATACTAGCTATTCCCTACTCAAGCAACCTCTTGTTGAGTGTTTCTGGGTGTTCAATGACCCTGCGAAGATCCTTTAGTGGACTCTTCCCCAATCACATAACTCAATAGAGTCCCCTTCTTCTTTGTGCCTATCTGCACACTGTCTCAATGCCCTCCTGACAGAGTATCAAGAATCCTCAATGATTCTTTCTTCTATCTGAACTCACAGCATAGTTCTTCCTCTGTGCACTCCTTGCACTGGCTCAATGCCCACCTGGCAGAGATATATAGAATTTCTCAGAGATTATGTCTGCAACTATGTTTCTCCATAGCCTTGCCTCCTGAGGTGTTTAGCAACGTCAAAGGTCTTCCTCTGAGTTAATGACTTCAGCTTCTGTGCCCACCTGGCACGTCTTTGTCTGAATCCACAGAGTTCAAAAGTGCATCTATGCACTGGAATTCAAAGACCACATCACTCTGTCACACCCTCCTGGCATGAAACCACAAAGAACCTCTCAAGCCTGAAAATCAAAACAACTCCCTACAAATTCAAACCTATAGCATACATCTACAACATATAAAGAACACTCAAAGACATTCATTCAACACAGGAATTATGCAGGAAAAACTGCTTCTTTGTATTAAATGGAAAATGCCTGTTTTTACAAGGTGTTCTTGAGCTCAGACTTTAACAGAGTCTCACTCCTTCTCTTTGCAGACTCACTCTCTCTCGTGCATACTCTAACTACTTTAAAATGAGATCGAAATTGATCTTTTACATGAGGGGGCTCTTCGAGCTCTTCCCTCCAATCTACCTACCCTTTTCAATTACATTGAATGGGTTGTCTAGTCCATAATCGGATCCATATCTCAGCCTTACAACATTTAAGTCCTACCTACTTCTACCCCTATGCAAAGCACGGCCTCACGGCTCAACAACCTAAACATTTAATTRCATTCAAATTCAAAATTGAAGATGAGGGTTGCGCCTCTYTTCGGCTTTGAATGAACGCGCTGACATGGCTGGCTGGTTGACGTGGAGAGATGCACCTACATCATACTCGTCAGCTGCAAAATTCACGAGCTCCTGCTCATGAGCTTCCCATCTCAGCTATTGAAATCCTCTTGGATCCAAAAMAAATTTCTGGAGCTGTTCATTTTCTCCATCTCCCTGTTGYCGTTGTTGCTTCTGTGATGCTACTGCTGCTTCTTTTCTTCTACTCAACCTCTCCTTCTTGTTGGTAGTCTCTGCTAACCCTAACATCAACTCCCTGATCTCCTTGATCACTTCATCCAGTTGTTTCAGTGGCTGGCCCTGTTCATGCAGTCTCTCTAGCTGCAAGACGTTTCTGCAATTGGGTAGATCACTGTGATCTCCCATTCCTTCTTCATCTGTTGTTTCCAACTTCGCCTGTTGGATGTGCACACCCTGCACTATCACCCTTCTCTCCAAGGCTTCAATTTGTTCATACAGATCAACCAAACTAATGTTGTCTGCTTCTTCCTCTTCCTCCACTTCTGCAAGCTCCCATGTTGCAGTCCTTTCAGTTTCCTGGCTGAAAATATTGAGCCATTCCTCAGAATGCTCATCATCCTCTTCTGCTCTTTCTACTTGGGCAGTCTGAAATACCTACTCCAATTCTTCTTTGACAGTCTCAGTTGGCTATCCTTCTTCTATTGTTGATTCATCGACAATGCAGATCTCTGCCTCCTCTCGGCTAAGTGGTAGGAATATCTGAATTCCTCCAATCATTAGAAGATTCCTCAGATCTTCCTCCTTTGTCAGCTGCATCTGCTGATCTAAACTCACCTCTGAGTTTATGAGACCCTTAGATAGTCTCATCTTCTCATCCCTGCCCACCTAGAAATATGGGATTTTCCTGCTGCTTCCTTGGCAGATTATGAGATCAGCTGATCCCATCTTTATCAGTGCCTCAGGCTGAATTGAACTCACCTCCGAGTCCATGAGACTTTTAGACAGTCCCATCTCTGCTCCCTTTCCCTCCTGACAAATTGAGATTTTCCTGCTGCTTTCTTAGCAGTCTGTGAGATCCCGCAGTGACCTCAATTCTTTGCCCATATGGCAATGTGAAATTCCCCGGCTGTCCTCATGACAGTATATGAGATCCTGCAGTGATCTCAACTCATTTCCCACCTGGAAGTTGGGAATTTTTGGGCTACCCTCTTGGCAGTCCTTGAGATCTTCAGCTGATCCAAATTCATCCTCAGCATCACTGAGATTTCTCCCACTCTTTGGTTCACATATCTAAACCCTTTCTTCTTCTGGTCTGTTGAGGTTTTCAGCATGCCTCAACCACCTTCTTAACAACCTATGCTGTCTTCTAGCCATCAACTCCTTGACTGGCCAATTTACCTTTGTCTTCATGGGCCATTCGTATAACCATCTCGACTTGGTATTTTTCTGCATATCCAATGCAAGCTCATCCATCCTCACGTCCTGCTGCATCCGCAAATGCAATCTTTTCTATCTCCGCCCTTATATCAGCAAGCTCTTCATCTATGTCTTCTTTACTCATCAGCTCCAGGTTCTTCCTTCCAGCATATCTACAGCCTTCAATAGCCATCTTGTTGTCTATCTACCCTCCTGGAAAATCTGTTGTCACTCCTGCAAACCTGAGTGCGCGGCCTCTCCTACAGTCTCCTCCTCACTGTCTTCTTGATTGTTGCTTACCTGCAAACAATCATCACAGAGTCTCCAACACTCTGTCTTCCTTTACCTTCTCGCTTCACCTGAAATATACAGATGAAATCTGGCTTTGATACCACTTGACGTAGATACCACCTCTGCCTTGACAAAGTCTCTGCTCAAACTCTTGGTCTTAAGGATCATTCAATTTATTTCATTGAGACGAAGCGACTCTTTCGATTCCCTACTGGAATCTCCTTCAAATCGATCCATAGGTCCTTCGGGAAGCTCCCTTGTGCGAACAGCACTAGGCGTGAGCTCCACCTTTCCCAAGTGACCACAACACTATGACCACATGCCTAATTCCAAAGGCACTTGTCGTAGCTTGCGATCTCGCGAGTTTGTAAGTCGAAGCTCTCGACTCCTCCTTCTCAATACTGCGATACCCGAGATCAAGAAATGGGTATAGCTTCCTTCTTTTGTCAGTGCCTTCCACGTGTGACCATAGGCTAGGCTTAATGCTAGCTCCTCTCACTACTCGCCGCTTCATGAGTTTCAACGTCCAACCTTAACACCTTCCTTTCACAAAACCTCGAGAAGTGATGTTGACTTTTCTTCTCACGTTCTCGCTACTTGCGACTTCACAAGTTCGTGACCTGGAGCACCCAACCTTTGGGCTCTCACCTTGTGAACCTCTGAGTTCACGAGATCCCTTGAACTCTACCACCTGTCCTCCTTAGATGGACAGTCCCGATTATCTCGCGACTTCACCGCTCGCGACTTGGAGCACCCAACCTTTGGGCTCTCACCTTGTGAACCTCCAAGTTCGCAAGTTCCCTAGATCTCTGCCACCTGTCCTCCTCAGATGGATGGTCCTGATTATCTCGTGACTTTTCCACTCACAAAGTCAAGGACTTCCTTCTCTAACTTCCATTGTCTGAATCCCCGATATGGGCAATCTCGCGACACGCGTCCGCTCTCAGACGAACGGCTCAGATTTCCTCCGGACTTTGCTACTTGCGAAGTCAAGATGCTCACCTCTGTGAGTCCCGGTGCCCGAATATCCAAAATGAATGATTCTGTGACATGCTTCCTCTCACATATGGACGACTCAAATCTAATCTCAGCTTTTCCCAATTTCTGAGGCCGAGTGCCCGGGCTCTCATCCTCCAGACTCCCAAACTCTTGAATGCTGATATCTTGATCTCCAACCCTTTCGGGACTTTCGCTTCTGTTGCACTATGTGTGAGGGTTTAAACCTCATGCAACTACTGACAGATCCAACGACTATTGGGTTTTATCTTAAGATCTGACGACTCAGACCTGTCTTTCCATTGCGCCTTTCCTACGTTGCCTGGACACGAATCCACGGTCCAGATTATCTCGGCTGATTCGACAACAACTATTGCTCCTTCTGAGCCTTGGCACTTTTCTTCCGGACTTGGAAGAATTCCAAATGTTCAAAGGCCTCGATCTTTGTTCCCCTTTGCTTGTGAGCTCTGCAACTTGAGTCCTCTCCTGCGCATATAAGACCGCTGCTTCTCCTAATCTTAGCTCCCAAATCCTTGAAGGATTCTGACTTCTGCGCTTCTGAAGAGTATTCACACACACAAAGGTGCTATCTCTTCTAAGATTTTCAAATACTCAGACCCCTAAGGGATTTTATCCTTTCTTCCTTCTCCTATAGATGGAGAATTTGGATGCCCTCTTGGATATCCGCTGCTCAAGCAACCTCTTGCTGAGTGTTTCAGGGTGTTCAACGACCCTACGAAGATCCTTTAGTGGACTCTTCCCCAATCACATAACTCAACAGAGTTCCCTTCTTATCTATGCCTATTTTCACACTGTCTCAATGCCCTCCTGGCAGAGTATCAAGAATCCTCAATGATTCTTGCTTCTATCTAAGCTCACAACAGATTTCTTCCTCTGTACACTCCTTGCACTGGCTCAATGCCCACTTAGCAGAGCTTTACAGAATTTCTCAGAGATTCTGTCTACAACTGTGTTTCTCCACAGCCTTGCCTCCTGAGGTGTTCAACAACCTCAAAGGTCCTCCTCCGAGTTAATGACTTCATCTTTTGTGCCCACCTAGCACGTCTTTGTCTAAATCCACAAAGTTCAGAAGTGCATCTATGCACTGGTATTCAGAGACCACAGCACTCTGTCACACCCTCCTGGCATGAAACCACAAAGAACCTCTCAAGCCTAAAACTCAAAACAACTCCTTGCAAATGCAAACCTACAACATACATCTACAACATATAAAGAACACTCAAAGAAATTCATTCAACACAGGAATTATGGAGGAAAAATTGGTTCTTTGTATTAAATGGAAAATGCATGTTTTTACAAGGTGTTCCTGAGCTCAGAATTTAACAGAGTCTCTCTCCTTCTCTTTGCACACACTCTCTCTCTCGTGCATACTCTAACTACTTTAAAATGAGATCGAAATTGATATTTTACATGAGGGGGCTCTTCGATCTCTTCCCTCCAATCTACCTACCCTATTCAATTATATTGAATGGGTTGTCTAGTCCAGAATAAGATCTAGATCTCAGCCTTACAACATTTAAGGCCTACCTACTTCTATGCATGTTCAAAGCACGGCCTCACGGCTCAACAACCTAAACATTTAATTACATTCAAATTCCAAATTGAAGACGGGGGTTGCACCTCTCTTCGACTTTGAATGCACGCGCTGACGTGGCTGGCTGGCTGACTGGCTGACATGGAGAGATGCTTCTGCATCACGTCCCAATAATATTGAAGAAATATCCAGAAGTGAAGGGAGGATACATTCCTTGTGTTGTGTTTGATTGAGGAAGAAGGTTTCCAAATGTGTTGAAGAGTTGAGTGCTTTTTATATTTGGTTGAGATGGATTATATGACATGGGAGATGTTGATAATGGTGTAGGTATAGGAGCATGGAAGGTGTGTAAGATTTATAGTATGTGAATATGATGAATATGATGATATACATATGCTAATATTTATGAGTCAAGATACACATAGAAATATGAATGAATGTCAAATATAGTATAATATGGTGTTCCATGTTGTGCAAGGGTGTAGTAAGTGAGTGTGGGGAATGTGAAGAATATGTAAATGTGCATGACTAGACTATGTGGATGTGTAAAGTGTGATTGTGTATCGAAGAGTATCAAAACATCTGATTGATTGCATCATGTGAATAATTTTTGTGGTAGTAATGCATATATAGGAAATGATATTTCATTGAATTTAAAATATGTGATAGTTGAGAATGATTGAATTATTTGCATGGCATAATTGTTTGATCATTTCATGTGTTGTTGTGAATGTTGCAATTAAATATTACATGGATGGATACTCACCATTATTTGTTAGAATGAAAAATCTACCAGGAATGGAAAATTGTAGGTAGAAATGTCTTGGATATGAAAATGAGTGTAAGTCCATAATGAATATCGGTGACTACTACATGCAAGGTACAAACATTATGAGAAGGAATCTCATAGTTGTGAAATTTGGTTTTTGTATGAAATAGATTCCAATTTCCCATTGAAATTTTTATGATGACATCTCATGGTAACTACATTTGTATGATATATAGGTGAGATTATGAGTATTTCTAGTAAGGACAAATGCTAGTTGTTGTAAGCTAGAAATCACATGGATAATGCTACTGTGATGATACTAGAACCCTTTGATACATCTTGATTGCCTAAAGCTTGTTATATTAGATGTTTCTAGTGGAACACCTTGGAAATACAATTATATAAGTCTACACTCTTGTTGTATGTGAAATACTTGGTTAGATGGATCACCCAAGGTACTATTTAGCAAAGAAGGGGATGCTTTATCTTATAAGGATGAGTGAAACAAGGAAGAGGGGACTTAAATGAATCTATTATGAGATATTTACATTATGTGTTAGCTAGGATCAAGAAACCATTATATGTTTTGGATGTGTTAGACAAGACAATCTATTGAATCATTCCCATGGTAGCCATGTGGAGCAAAGATATATTCATGCACATAAGTATTGGGTGGAATTGCATACTGTATCTTGTGTTAATAATACATATACACTCTAGTTATGAATTTGAAATCCTTTTTGATAGGATGATTTATACTTAAAAAGGCTATGACATGCATTTTTTCTTTGATGATTTCTATAGGCATATGTTGGAATTCTAAGACCTTGTAGTTGTCCGAAGGTAGTGAAAGGAATGGTTGAACATTTCTTTCCAAGATAACTAGTAGCTATGCAAAGTTCCAATGAAGAGGATAGCATCATTAGTACAATTGTAATATCCCCATTTTTAATCCTTGATTTAGTGAAGTATAATGTAAAAATGATATATGGTTGCGGGCCAAGCGATGTGATATGTGAACATTGTATATTGAAATACTAAAATAAAATGTAACACCAGTTTCATATGGACATAGACAAATTAATTTGGGATACGTTTCCATAAGAGAGGGGAAGGTCTAAGAGGGGATCCAAGGGGGAAGTATTCATGGGTATAAACCCCAACCCACTTCCTAAAATTATTATTGTGTATGAACCTTCTAATTTCCTCTTGAGATTATGCAAGCCCCAATCATTAAACAAAAGTAAGAGGTTTGGTGTGAAAAGTCAGATCCCATAGTTATGAGAGCATGGGGGATGAATTACAATCAACCTTTGGAATTAGGAGAGTCAATATGCATGGGGGGGAAGGAAATTCATAGGGTAAAAGAGAGAAATTTTTGGAATAGAAAGGTAGAGATGAGTGTTGGATCTTGAAGGAAACCATAGTGGGCATGTGTGGCGGCTTGTTGGAGCTATACATCAATGAAGAAGTAGGATTTTAGGCTTGTATAATAAGATCTCTGTAAGAGATTTCCCCAACAAGAAGTGAGCTTGTTGTTGTGATCTTTTCCTGTTGCAGTTGAAATCCTTAGAGTCCCCAATGAGAGAGATCCTATCCAACCCATGCTGGAGACATAGAGGGATGTGGGAAGCCCTAAGGGACTATTTGTAGTGAAAGGGGATCCCATTCCTTGTGATGTGAAAGTTTAGGGGAAGAGAGTTGGTGGATTGGGATAGTTGTAGGAAAAATCGGCTTTTTGTGGGTTGTGTTGGATTGTGAGTGGAAAATAAAGAGACACCCCTTCTTGTGGATTCATAGCCACAACTCGGGTGTGATTTGCTACTAATATTTGGAGAAAAAAATCTACAGTTTGGTGGAACGTCCATCCTTTGCAACCGGTTTCACCTTTGTTGATAAAATATAAGTGTGTATCTATGCTTTTCTATTCTTATTTATGGGATTTATTTGCTATGCATAAAATTTGAGTTTTAAGCATTTATATGCTATTGTATGAATGTTAATTTAGTTGTATTCACATTTTTAAAATGTTGTTAGTTGTATGGTCATTTTTACCATGCATGCATTTGATTTAATTGGTATCAAAAAATCATAAACTATTGGGTTTAGTAGTGGGGGCACTATAGAGTGGTATCAAAGCTTCTAGTTCAACATCGAACTTGTATGGGTCAAGAACTAGCACAAATTTGAAAAAATTGTTGTTGTAGAGTTTTGATCTATGATAGATTTGGTGAAATTTGTGAAAACATACTGAAATCCCCAAATTTCTAAGAAAATTCAGGTCAAATTTGCATTCAGAATGGTTGAGGAGAGGATCAATAGCATTAATCTCCAAGTTGTAGATTTAAAATTGGACTGCAAGGTTGAATTTTGTGTTTTCATGGTGACTAAGGAGTTAGTAAAAATCAACGAACCAGATTGCATTTGACTTGGTGATCAATGGTCAAGAATATTTTTGGACTGGTTAAAATTTTTAAGTTCACTGAACCAAATTTCGAAAAAATTATAATTTTTCAAGATTTTTGAAAAATTATGTATAGATGATGATGTGGACCATACCTGTGATGTGGAATAATAGGGTCCACATTGGAGGTTCCATGGTGGCAGAAGGAATGGATCATTGCATAGAGTGTGATGAATCAACGTGTGAGATTCCTTTTAATTTTGAGATCGACGACCCAAATTCATCCTAGATTTGATCAAAAACTTCTATGTTTTGGTGTTTGGAGAAATTCTATGAAGAAGAGGCCTTTTTATAGATCACTGATGAAGGAAATTTCCAATCACTAATGGAACAATTGGTTTTATACGAAAATCTACGAAGTATGGAATTTTTGTAGGTCATCGATGAAGGAAATCACCAATCAACAATGGAGCGATTGGAGTTTAGAAAAATTCTACAAAGTACAGAATTTTCAAAAATCACTGATGGATTGATTAGAGTTTGGAAAACTCTTATGAATTAGTGACCTTTTTGAAAATATTTGATTGTCGATGAAGCGACCGTTCAATGAAATCTTATGAAGTAGTGACTTTTTCAAAAATCGCCAATCATCGATGGAGTGATCATAGTTTGGTGAAATATTATAAAGTAGTGACCTTTTATAAAACTATTGATCATTGATGAAGGGTTTTGGTGATCGCCAATGAAGGAATTCACCAACCGTCGATGGATTTTTTGAGGTTAAGCAGAAACATAGGAAGAAGTGTCATTTTCTTTGTAGATCTTCATTAGAGGAAATAATATGATCACCGATGGAGAGAAACAAGGATGATGATGTAGAATAATCAAGGAATGATAGGTGGAAATCAACAACCATGTGCCATGCCATGTCATCCATGTTTTCACATCAACAAAATGATAGTTTTGAAGATAATCTAGAGCAAAAAACGTATTTTGTCCATACCACGAGAATTTGAACTTAGATCTTGATGAAATTTAAGGGATATGTTCACAATGATGAGGGATACAAGAATTCTAATGAAGGACACTAGCTGATTCTTCTTCCATTAAAAAAAGAAGGTAAATTAGTGACTTTTGAAGATCTGGGTTGTGCTCAGTAACTAGGGCCTAGATAATGATGAAATTTTTATAAATAGCTAAAAAAGAAGGAATTAAGATACCCAATTGAGATTCTAGGTAATCATAGAGGATCTAGGAAATAAAGGAGTATTAGTATACACCATCATCATCATCATTCACTAGGACACTTGACTAGAAGAGCACATGCATTTTCAAGGTCAAAGAGTAGCTCAAGTGTGCCCCCTATTAGAAGACACAGGAGGAGGCTCGAGTCAAATATTTTGCAAGGATATCTTAGGAAGCTCAAGCCACCATCATTTGATGGAGAGCATAGGAAGGGAGAAGATGATAAAGCTTGGATGTTGGGCATAAGGAAATATTTATAGTGGCATGATTATTCATCAAATCCAGAAGCCATAATTGCAACCTAGCATCTTCAATGAAAAACATTTATGTTGTAGGATCAACTCAAGCATGTTAATCACATTGATGAGACAATGATCTCATGGAAGTATTTTAAAAAGTATTTTCAGAAGAAATACTTCTTAGATAAATATTTTTACAAGAAGATGCAAGAGTTCCTTGAACTCAATCTTGGAAGCATGAAAATGGATGAGTATGAGAAACTACAATGATAAAACCTTGTAGCATAGGTTTTTATGGAACCTCCTCGAAAATTTTCTCCCTTCTCTATTTATAGCGGAGGTGGGTGGTTGAAAGTTTTTGTGGAGGTATTTTTACTGGTGTGCCTGTAATGTCCATATGCCCCGGTGTGAACATAAAAATAATTCCACAATGATGAACTAATAGGGTGCACCATTATCCGTTATAAAAAAAATACAGGTACCAAATAATGCACCCCAGTGCACCTACACATGGTGACCCGATGCATATCACTGTTGTTTGGTGCACCGAGGTAGGGTAAAATAAAAAAAATTACTAAACCAATTTTCATTATTACACCTATTTCTATGCTTCCAAACTCTCAAAAAAGAATTGATCCTCACTCTGTTTCCAAGGCCACCCCATTTGCAATGCTATATAGTCAGTTCGATAGCTCAATTGGTAGATTCCACACATTTCCAAATTTTGGAAAATACCACGAATTTTCATTTCTTCTCTATTGTGGAACCATGCCTTGGGATAAAAGAGCCTAGGAAATTTTTTTATTACCTTATCATTTGCATTTTCATTGGATTAAAAATTGAAATTGGCTTGAAATTTGGTTGTTTTAAGATTTGTTTTTCAATTCCACACGGTGCACTTGAATTTTTTGGCTCTCCACAGAAGCTAGTGCATCCTATAAATTTACAAGTAACACCACTAATGATTTGATCATTATTAACAAACGCACTAGTTCCATTTGAATAACAACACTGCGCCAAATTTTGAAAAGTAAGCATAGCGGTGCATCTTCCTAGACACATCATTACCAATGCGTTATAAAAAAAAATACACTACCAAAAAAAATGCGAGTGCTCCAAGAAAATGGTAGCACTAGTGCATACACATTAACCAATTTCACCTCCTAATTTTCAACATAAAAAAATTAACCTAGCAGTGCACCAAATTCCACCAAACAAACTGGTATTGTGCACAACATGACACTGGGCCAAATATTTAACAACTTAGCACAACAATGCATTTTACRCGATGCCCCATTACTAGTGCATCATAAAAGACAAGACACCGCTCAAAAATCGCCAGTGCTCCAAGAAAAATGGAGCCCCRGGCTTTCCCTTTAACCAACTKCATCGCCCAGTTTCCAACATAAAAAAATTAAATGTAGCAATGTGTCAAAGTCCAAAAAACACACTAGTGTTGTACACAACATAGCACTGGTCCAAATATTTAAAAATTTATCATAGCAATGTTTCTTATAGAACGCYCTGTTACTGGTGTGTCCTAAAAAAATGCACTACTAAATAAACATTTGTGCTTCAAGGAACATGAAGCATCAATGTGTTCCATATMACCAATCACACCACCTAGTTTCCAAACTAAAAAAATTAACAAAGCAGTGTGTCCCAGTGTATTAAACACACTGATGTCATGCACAACATGACACAACACTAAAAATTTCATAATTATCACATCAATGTGTTTTACAAAATTTCCTATGACCGATGTCATGCATATCACTGCACCACTAAATACATACTAGGTCTCCAAGAATCATGGAGCATCGGTATGTTACATAGAACCAACCGCACCACCTATCACAAAACATAGAAAAAATGACATAGAGGTGTGTTTTGTTGGACGCCTTGTTTCAGGTGCATTATAGAACACAACCCACAACTAAAATACATGTTGATGATCCAATAACCATGGAGCACCGGTGTGTTATACCAATTTCACCATGTAGCAGTTCTTTGGTTCTAGTATAATGCACTCATAGTGGTGTGTAGTGTCTTTTATAGGTGCACCGATTAGTTTTACACATTTTTTCACAAACATAAATTAATTTTAGTTTTTGATAAATTCAAAATAGTTATATATGTGTGTGTTTTATAATTTAAATTTGTTATGCGTGTGTGTGTGTGTGTGTCTAAAAATATGTGTATGTGAATCGGATATGACGACAACGAGAGGAGGGAAAATAGCAACATCGGGTCGACACATACACCTTTGTACATGAGTGGGAGGCTTGAGAGAGGGAGAGGATCCCTCACCTTATTACACCTAAAAAAAGTTCCATTTTGAGGAATGTTGGCCTCCTCAAGTTTTATGAAGAGTCTACATACCTTAGGGGTAACTCTCCATTTTTACAACAATTGATTATTCATTGGAATCATGATCAATAGGAATTTAGGGTCGTCCTCGATTTGTGGTATCTTCCCACAGAGGAGGATATTTATTTTATCACTGGGTTGTCTAAGAGTGGGGAGGTTTGGCCCTAGTTCCATGATCTACCACTTGACATTACAAGAGAGAGACAAGTATCATATCTATAGAGATATGTCAGTACATACATTGTTTTTTCTTCTAGATTGTAGGTTACTAGTGGTCAACTACATATAGATTCATTTAATGCATAGGAGGTTGGGTGCCTATCCCTTATTCTCTCAACACTTTCACAAATCCTCTGATGGGTAGTGCATTAGTTTCCCTTTGATGTATTGTGTAGATAGTTTAGTGTAGAGGCCTCGATTAATTAGGTGGTTGGAGATTATTTTGAGACAATTTTGTTTTGTGTTGGATCATTGTTGCATTGTTTTTGATGGGATACGTGTGTGGTATGATATGTACTGAACACCCAACATTTTTAGCATTTTATTTTCCTTTGCACAACTATCCAGTAAGAGATTATATTTCAGAATTACCTTATCTTTGATTAATCTGAAATTAGTGAGAAATATAAATGTACATTGTCATTAAGCATGCATAAAGTAAACCGTTTTATTCCTTCATTGTGTGACAAGATTCCTTAAAAAATTAGGGGAGTAAATGGTTAGTTACCTAAAAAGTGTCAAGAAAAACATGTATGACATACCATACATTATATTCAAATTGTACAGTAACATTTTCATTCCTAGTTGGGTAGACCATGACCCCTGTTGACCAAAGAGAGGGGTGGTTGAAGACAATTTTAGGCTCTTGAATAAGGTATCGATGACATCCATTTCATACCCTAGTTCATTTTTCTAGAATGCATGTAACAACATTCCCTCCATGGCTTGGGTATCCCGTAAGAAATAATCCATACCAACCTTTGTATCATTTCCTTCATCCCCAACATGTGAATAATTTGTGTTACTGTGGGGGTTTTGAATTGGTGACTCATGATGTAGTGGGAATTGAATAGGTGGTTTATTCAACCATGCTCAATATATTTCCTCTTCGAGTTGTTCTCATTTAATAGCAAGCTCATGACTTGACGTTGTAGTGGGATACAATGGTAGATGGTAGACAGGTCACTCATCGCTAGACTCTTGATTGTAAATATATTGAACATTACATTGATAATATTAGTAACACAATGCATTTAGTATGTTCAAACATTATACCAAAAAATTATTAGAAGCATGGAATTTCTTTTCCCAATAATAAACATGCAACCAACCACTTTATAAAAAAAATGTTGAATCAAACAATACATTTACATTAGTTGCATTGAAAATCCAAAAATACAATTACATAATCATATTTTTCTTATGCTCCAAGGGGTGTCATAAAAGAGATCCAATTCACGATGTAATATCGTTGACCTAGGATAGTTGCTAGAAAATGGCATGTTACAATTGGTAGGGTAAATCAGCTATACATTTTTATTAAACATATGTCTACGGTATCTTTCTCCTAATAAGATCTTGCATAATTTTGGGACTACTGGAATATATTATGCATTTGAACTCAATGGGATAGAGATTGACCAAAAAGGAAAGAAATTTAAGAATGAAGGTTCTCCTGGAATTAAATTATCCTCTTTTCATAAATGTTTCTATGGGAAATGAATTTTGTAGTATTTGTTAAACACAGATTCATATGCCAAGGCTATGATAAGAATGCTGAAATTTTCTTCACTAAAATATCACCTATCAACTACACAGGCTTCCTTGATATAGTGTAAAGGGAATTTGTAATTTGTTGAAAATAAGGATTGCATATTTATTTTCAAAATTATTACAATAGAAAATTATGTCTTTTGTCGTGTTTTACCTTAAAAAGGATTAAAGTTACAACCATGTGCATTCATGTCAAACTATAATGTTTCCTACAATAATTTCATTATGTTGATATACATTAACAACAAATTATGAGTGTGGTGGTAACAGGAGTAGAGCCTTGATTGTGGGGTTTTTGTAAGCTCATGAAAACCTTATCAAGACCAAATGTTTGTATGCATTTCAATTATATGATTAACTAACAATGGCTTGCTATTTTAGCAATTGGAAGACATAGTGAAGTGAAGAAAATAACAAAATAATGGTACAAAATGACATGGAAGAGACCTTGCATATCAAATATGAGTAATGAAATGAGAGTAGGGATATAGAAACTCTTACAAACTTGGAAAAGTTAGTGAGAAGTATGAATGTTAAACTTCAGAGCTATAGGGCCGATAATGAGAAGCTCATTAGAGCACACGAGAAGTAGATAGAATTGAATGTGTTACTTCTACAAATCTTGTTTGAAATACAAAATAATTTTCAACAAGGGACAAATGCCAACAATGCAAGAAGAAGTCACTCCAGGAAGCTACAAATCCCATAAGAAATCCAAAATCATGGGACAACACTTAGTAATACAGGGAAACATTCCTCAAGGAAAAGGCACAATAATTCGAAGAGGGACACATATGGTAAGGAATTTTCAATATAATCCTCCATTGAGAGGACCACCACTTCTAAAATACTGTCCAAAAATGAGATTGGCTCAGGTACCCATAAGAAAATAAGAAAGAGATGCTCCAATATTCCCCAGTATGAGGAATTCAAGAAGGAAAAACCACCCACATTTGATGGAGAAATCAAGAAGGGTGAGGAAGTAGAGGCATGGATGCTAGGATTGAAGAAATATTTCCAAGTGCACAACTACTTAGATAACATGAAGGAGAGAGTGGCCATATTAACTTAAATGGAGAGGCATCCATATAATGGGAAGACCTTAAGAATATCAAGGGGATCAATGAAAGGAAGATGAACTGGAAGCAATTTGAGAACTATTTCAGAAAGAAGTATATGTCAAAGAGATACCATGATGGAAAGATCAGGGAGTTCCATGAAATCAAGTTGGGGAATCTCACAATGGATGATTATGTCAAAAGGTTCATAGAACCATTGAGGCATGTTCCATACATCAAATATGAGAAGGTAAATATACAATTATTTCTCATTGGATTTCCATAGTCCTTTCAGGACACAATTGGATTCGATGAAGCCAATACACTTGATGACACCATTCGAAAAGATAAGTATTTCTACAAGTAATCAAAACATAGGAAGGATCCTATCAAGGCTTGGAAAAGTAAGGATAAGGTTAGATTTAAAATGAAAGGATTTAATTCACCATGGTATAATAATTTGGGAAAGAGTACCTAATCCAATTATCCAACTAAAAGCATGGATTAGAAAAATTATCCCACTCGATGTGGGAATAGGCCAAGAAAACCCACAAAGGAAAAGATAGAAGAGTAGAAGAAAGGAACAATAAAATGATAAGGGTGTGGAGAAGAAAACTTGTTAGGATATTTTCCTCGCAAGCATAATGATAATAGGAGGATTTACAATGTACAAGAGGCTATCATTGTTGATGATGTAAAAACAATATACCTCAGATATATGAAACTATTGAGAATAGACAAGTAGACCACTAGAAATCAGTGGTGGATATGGAAGGTATACTTGTCAATTGATCTATTTAAATTTTGATTGACCCTAGTTTTAACCTCAGTTATATTTCACCACAAGTTGTTGAGGCGTGTGTTTAATATAAAAAAGTCATACAAAGCCATGGTTGGTTCAACTAGCGACATGAACCAAGAGAAAACTGAATGAAGTGATAGAAGCATGCCAGTTTTAGATGAATGGAATGCACAAACAATCAGCATTGTATATACTACCCTTGGGGTTATATGACATGTTGATTGGTATGGATTAGTTGGAAGCACATAAATTTAAGTTGGATTGTTTTAGCAAGACCTTGGAGAGTGAAGATGATAAAGGAAATAAATGTTGGGTTTGTGTTATATTCTTTTCATGTGGAGGCGGGGTTCATTGGATATTTGCATGCGCCCCCCTAATTAGGTGAATCCTGCATGAAGATCCATGGGGGTTTGGGGTAGTGCCCCAATTGTTTTTGGGCGTTTTCACTATTTTTAATGTTCTTCTAATTTAATCCTGGATTAAAGGATTAGGATTGTAATCTAATATGGGTAAAAAGATTAGGGTTTTGGGAGTTGGGAGTTGAAGAATACCTAAAATATTTTATATATTGTATTGAGAATGGTCAAATTAATACAATTAAGAGTTGAAAGGTGTGACACCAAGGAATGGAGTTTTGTTCCCGTTTAAGAGTTTCTAGCATAAATATCTGTGTACTATGTATATGAGCCATTGATTAATTAATTATTTTCTTAAGTATATGCACACATTGTTTTACTTCATATATGTAAAGCTTACAATAAAAGGGTATTACATGGTGTACAAAAACCTATGTTAGTGAGACATATTTCAACACTATAGCTAAAGAAATATTATAGAAAGGTATGCCCATTGTATGCCATACATGTGTTAGATACAACAAAAAATAACAAGATGAAAATTGAAGACCATCCAGTGCTATATGAGTACAACGTTATGTTTCTAGAGGAAATACCAAGACTTCCTCCAAAAATAGATATTGATTTTTCCATAGAACTTATGCCAGGAGGAGTGCTTGTGTATAAGGTAACTTACATGGTGAGCGCACTAGAGTTGATGGATATGAAAATGAAATTGAAAGAAATGTTGGACAAGGGATATATTAGAACCAATGTGTCCCTGTGGCAAGCACCAACTTTGTTTGTCAAGAATAAATATGGTACTCTCAGATTATTTGTTGATTATAGACAGTTGAAAAAGATGACCATCAAGAAAAAATACACATTTCCTAGGATCAATGACCTCTTTGAACAACTGAAAGGGACACAATTTTTTCTAATATTGATTTGAGGTTCGGATATCATCAGGTCAAGATCAAGGATGAGTAAATCTATAAAACTATATTCTAGACAAGGTATGGGCACTATGAGTTTGTGGAGGTTCCCTTTGGTATTACCAATGCACCAACTACATTTATGTGCCTAATGAACAACATTCTTAGTAAGTACCTGAAATTTTTTGTTTTTTTTTTTATTGATGACATCCTAATTTCTTCAAATACCAAGGAAGAGCATGAGGAGCACCTCAGGCTAGTATTGTAGGTATTGATAGAGAACCAACTATATGCTAAGTACAACAAGTGTGGCTTCTTTTAGAGACAGATCCTGATGTAGGAGCATCATGCTTCCAAAATATTGTATATTTGGTAGAGACCTAGGGGGTATTTCATTTACTGGGGATCAAGTTCCCTAAGGTTTGATTTGTTGTATTTTCCTATGTTTTATTGGTTTCTAGAAGAGAGACATAGGATATGATTTGATAATGAGAGTGAGGGCTTGTAAATGTTCTTGAATGTGTGAGAACATGAGAGGAGTTGAGATATATTAGGATATTTGTATATCTCATGATAAGTTTGTGGATTTCTTGAGTGATTTGTGGATCTAGAGATCATAGGAGATTGAATAAGACTATTAGTTGAGAGTATTGTGGATATGAACCATAATTGGATTCAAAATCCTTGTGCATACTATTTTAAGACTTAGACACATTCTGAAGGTGGCCAAATGAATGTAGGAACATGTCAAGAGAGGTGGCCAAATGAATGTAGGAACATGTCAAGAGAGGTGGCCAATTCAGTGGAAATTAGGCAGGAAGAGAGTGTGTCCAAACAAATGTGAATTTGGCCAGAGTAAAAGAAGAAAGACCTATTGATTGTGATCTAGGTTAGAGAAGGTATTGAAGAGACTTATGTAAACCCTATGTACAGTGTATGTATGATTAAGTAAAAGAATACTCAGTTTTGAGTATAATTGAGGAAGTTTCTATTCATTATGTGTGAGGAACCTCTATCATCTTGAACATTATGTCTCTATGAAACTAGAAATTGGAAACCCTGTAGATCTGTGTAAATAATTGATGTTGCAGAGCTTAGATTTTGTTTGTAGGATAATCAAAGCTTAGGTGAGAGAGAAATGAATATTGAGAGAGATATTGAATGGGATTCAATAAATCATCGATCACTATAAAGGATCGATGATCCAATAGTTGTTGCAACAATGTAATTTGAAGGAAGCTACATGAACCATCAAATCATTCCATCGGTGAATGATAGTTGTTAGATTGGGGTTGATAAGGTTTAATACTAGGATTGAGTGGGAGCCATCAGGTCAATGGTTGATCAAATCTGAGTCATTGATTTGATGGAGACAAGGAGTTGTGAGATGAATACATTAGAATGTTGATACAGAGACATGACAGACATAGGAGATTCATAACACATAGTAAAGTTGCATAGGATTTAATTCTATCGAGGAGTCTCATTATTGATCTGGATTGTTGAACGATTTGGTGACCTATCATATATATATCAACTCGCGCAATGGTAAATTGATTAACACACCACCTTGTTGGTTAGCGTGGGTTGTCCATCTCAATGGTTGATTAAGACCAAACTATCATATCTTCCCTAAAATGGATAAGCATCTCGACCCTTGATCGGGAATTGGGAAAAGGATCTAYGAGAAATAATTAAGTGCTTCATTGGTTAAGTTATGGTYACATCCACCAGTCACATAAAGGATAAAAGGGTTAGTTCCTCATGTTTATGTGCTTAAGGACCGGTGTAATAAAAAGAGACAGAATTGATAAATAAGAGATCATAGACAAATTCTTAGACACCCCATTRTGGGTTTAATGAGAAACATTCCAATTTAAGCTGTCATAATGTGAGTAGATCCTAGGATAGAATATCAAGTGGTATCAAATCTTGTTAAAATTCTCTTTGGAGGTGAAGTAGAGAAAATTAAATTTTGCATATATTGATGTAGAGATATTGTACATAGGATCTCACATTCAGTGAAATATGACAGAAAAGAGAAGATGAATTGATTCAAAGGAATGAATCAAAATGAGTCAATATCATGAACATATCTTGAATGTGTTGATTTGATGTGTTTGAATTAACTTTGGTTGAGATTTGTGTTGYAGGTTGAAGCAACAAGGGAAGGATGGGATAACAACCATGACAACTAGGAGAACTGTGATAGAAGAACCAATTGTATTCGTGAATGCATGAGAAGAGGATATGAGATATTGAAGGAGAAGTGTGGTAAGGAACCTTGAAGAATTCCAACTAAAAGTTGAAAATAGGAGGACAAGTTGAGTGTTCTTAGAGAAGAAGTAAAAACTGCAGAAAACAAGAGGAGCAAGGAGTTCTCAAAAGAGGTTCTAAGAGAGAGAGAACCAAAAGAATACCAAAATACTAGCACTACAAGGAAAATACGTTTTAGTAGAGGTTATAATGGAGGTTTCTAGTGTTACAAAATTGGAAACAATTTTAAAAAAAAGCTCCACTACAAAATCCATTTTCGATAGCGAATGTTTTTTCAGATACTATAACGAAGCTTGATTATAACTAAAAAAAATTGGGCGGTCAGAGGTGTTAGCGGATGTTTACAAATCAGTGTGTTTGTATGAGGAATAAGCATTGGTGCATACATACACATACATCACCATTGATGTACACTTGAATTCAAGCACTAGGGTAGTAATATATGCAAACATCATGGTAGTAAAATATTTAAACACCAAGGTGTTTGTCTTATAAGCACTGGGGCTTTAACATTAAAACACACCAGGAGAGTTAAAAATAATTAAGCACCATGGATTTTTTCTTATAATGCATTGATACATTATTAATAATAAGGCACCGATGTTGTATAAAATAATATGCACAGGTGCGTTACCTGGAAAACCCCCCCAATGCATTAAAAATCGAATGCACCGGTGCTTTTTAGTAACAAACAAGCATCGATTATTATCAATAACACAATAGATTTGGTGCATATTAATAATATAAACACACCATTGCTTATTAATAATCCTAAAGCACCTATGATTATTAATAACATAAAAGCATCGGTGCTTCGTATAAGCTTAACACATCGAAGACCAATTTTTTAATATAATTTTGTGGTATTAAATAAATATTGAAATCAATGCTAATTGATTACATAAAATCACCGGTGTGAATTTCATATGAAATGCACCGATGATTTTTAATATTAATGTGCCGATGAGATTAATAATTAAAATACACCGAAAACATCGACCTGTGATAGTGCAATTATTGTTATTTTTTAATTCAATTATTTATCAAAAAAATTACATATATATTATATTTTGATTAGTGATTTTGGATATAATGTTTAGATTAATTTGTTATATCATCATATTTAGCATCTCTTCATTATAATATTTAGTCATCCATATATTTAATCAACGATGTAATATTTCATAGCGACATTGGACAATGCAATAGAATAAATTAAAACACATTTTATTATATGAATAAGAAGGTATTTTTCATACAAAATGGGACACTTATCAATAATCCCTTGTATTTCAATTGGGACACTATGTCCATTACATTAAACAAAAATGTCTAATTTTCATAGACAATTATTTCAAAAAAATACAATTGCAACTTGCATTGATATCCAAATATATTGGTCATCATTCATCATTGGAACTGATGTTAGTGCTCGAGCTACTTCCATGCCTTGGGCTATTTTGCTGAATTTTTGGTCAATTTCCTTGATTGTTTTGTTCTTCTTCAAGTTCCATATATAAACATAAAAATAAATTGTAATGAGTCTATCTACATTGGTGAGAATAATGAAAATTGAAATAAATAATATACATGAATGTAAATTGAAAAGCGACGTACCTTCAAAGCAAGAATTGACTCATGAATCATACACATATGTTCAAAATCAAACCTTATGCCTTGTTTCAACAATTATTTTGTTGGCTCAGTTCCATACTTTTTTTCCTGCAAGTTTTATCTGCCATAATAAATCATAGATTTAATATAAAGTATTACTTTTTTTTCATTAATTATAAAATGATAGAAGTAAAACATCATAGATTATACTTACAAATTCCGCAATTAATTTTTGATATGCCAACATATACTCACAACCCTTAATTAACCCAATGTCAATCAATTTGTTTGATGGCTCTTCTTTGTATGTTAGCATTTGTTTGAAGACATTCAAGGATGGTTGTTGTAAAACAACTTTATATATATATATATATATATATATATATATATATATATATATATATATATATATATATATATATATATATATATA
>ML777578.1:265633-306040 GCA_009831015.1 Picea engelmannii
ACAAGTAAAATAATTGCTATAATGTACATATTTCGTCAAAACACAAATAACTATTATAACTAAATATCTAGTCGTAGTCTCTCAGGAGAAGCATAATGTGGAGGACTAGGTGATGTGCCTTGCTTATCCGGGAGAGGTGGAGGAGGAGGATGAGAAGGAGGTACTGAAGAAGAAGCACCAAAAACACCTTGATCAACGTCATCACCCAGAGGAGGACTAGGAGAAGGTACTGAAGCATAAGCGTTGACATCACCACCCTCATCATTATTAGTACGGGAGGATGCACCATCCTTCATTCCTACCAGTAACTTGGAATATCCAACAATATCATGCATAAGAGATGTCATATCGCAAGGAAAGTTCATCTAGAGTTGCAAGAGATCAAGGTCAGTGCTGATGTCTCACATATGGATAGCGCAGACTCCCAAACCAACCAAAACTGCACTTAATATGTCACACACCTCCATCCTATATCTGAGATCTGGCCGATGTCGCATGCCAGGTGGTATATGCGGCTAAAGACCTTGACCTGCTGCAACCTCATCCATATCCTCATCTGCATCAGGTGGTAATGGAGGAGGCATGTCCCCAACAAATGTGCCAACATATGCAAAATATAACACACATTAATAATTAGTCCACAATTTCATTAAACAATTTAATAAAATACGTTAAATAACATGCTAGAATAAAATTTATTCGAATTAAGTAAGACAATAAAATGAAAGTACAAGATTAATTTAAATCTTACCTCGCTCATATGGTGGCTCATCCACTGTGAAGAGGATGTTGGGACATCCTCACCAATCCATCCCAACGTAAGGGAACGACACCATCATGAAAACGTGATCTTCCTCACTAGATAATAGTTGAAGTGCCTCCCTGGAAATGCTAGCTAGAAAATTGGGCATGCCCCTCTTGGGCATCATATTTCCCCACATGTGCATCTGCATCTCAGCCATCGACCTAGGAGGCCGATGGAAAAAACTAGCTCTAGTCTTTGGAAACCTCTCAAAAAATAAACAAAATAACTTTGACGCAAATGGGAATTTAACCCTCCCATCTATCATAACATGAAATATATCTATTGTTATACAAAAATACCTCAATAAAATGCCATACCACCTAATATGTCTTGGCCTCTATATCAAAGAATCAACATAATTTAAAAGAACACAACTAATGCACTGACCATCACTAGTAAAGTATGAAATGGTCGACAGTAACAGTGAGAGGAACCTAACGTCCTATGCACAGAACAAGGAGATCCCATAACTATCCACCAACCATCTGAAAATCACTAGGGGAAGGTATATCACATGCAATATACCTATGAGAGTAGGAAAACTAACTCTCAATTGCAGCACTCACTGGGACATCAAAAAACTGGGGAAAATCCTCCCCTCTCCTAGATATCCTAGTGATAAAATACATATCCTCCTGAGTGGGATGGTACCACTAATGATGATCGACTCTGAATACCTGCTGATGGGAATCCCATTGATGGACTAGTTTCACAAGGGAGGTGGAATTCCCCTTCAGGGATGTAGCCTCCTCGTAGGACTTGAGGAGGCATACATTCCTCAAGAGGACCCGCATATCTGCAGTACTAGGTCGAGGGTACAAATCCCTCTTCCTCTCTCTAGCCTCCCACTTCTGAACCATATTGTACTAGTCCACTCTTTGTTGTTTCTTCTAATCCATGCACTAAAGTCTTTGCATAATTAACATATAAATTACTTCAACATCATACATAAAAACATAAATGTTTTTCAATAAATGAGAAATTTATTTCAAAATATTCAAACTTAAATTTTTTTCAAAAACAAAAAAAAAATGAACCATCGGTGTGCCTAAAAATAGTCAGGCACTGCCCACGGTGCACACACATATCTTACGCACCGCATGAACAATTTAATTTATTTTAGGAGGTGCGTAGTAATTATCAATGCATCGGTGCACCCTGTTGTATAAAACACACCTCGAAAGAACGATGCATCTAGATAATACAATTCCTCGGTGTGTTCCATTCATCATGATGTACCGCTTAAAAAGGACACTCATTTTAAATAGTGCACCATATCCATGCTTGCACACCAGTCCGTTCCGTATAATCCATGTGCCAATTGGAAAACAAAATAATGTCCACAATGCATAGTTTATTTTTTACGCACCAGTGTATTAAATATCAAGGATGCACTGTGTGAACAACTATCTCTTTTTAATGATGCGTACATTTTTATGAACACACTAGTATAAACAATGCACCATTTAACAGAAACTATTTATTTTTGCGGGTGTGTCATTTATTATGAACGAACTGGTGTGTTCATTATAAAGAGCTCACTGGTGCATTTATTAGGAATGTATCGTTGATAATAAATAGTTTCCATTAAACAATGCGTATATTTTTATGAATGCACTAGTGCATTCACTATAAACAACACACTGTTTAATGGAAACTATTTATAGTCGACGGTGTGTCGTTAATTGTTAACGCACTGATGCATTGTTTATAAGTACACATAAATGCATCGTTTATAAGTATGCATCGGTGCATTCTGTATTACGAAAAACATGTGAAAATGACCTATACATTTTCGCTGTGCCCTATGAAATTTACCGGGTGCACCATGTGCGGTGCGAGCCGAACGACTCGAACGCACAACACAATTTTTTTTTTTTTTTGAAAAACAATGCAAATTTTACTCAATTTCACAATTTAATCCAGTAAAAATGAAATGTACAAAGAAATAAAGAATTTACTTAGAAATTTTCTCGTTAAGGAGACATGGTTGGGATGTAGTGAAAAAAATGAAATTTTCCCACCGTATGGAAAAATTGAAATCCCACGAACCGATCATCGAATGGAAACAAAGAAAGAAATATAAGCACCGACGACTGTGCACTCTAGTTGGGAAAAGGTGGCATTGGTGCTTGATAACATCTCTGCAATGGAAATGGTAAAAATGATTTTTTACCGCCGATTTTTTTTTTATTTACCCTTGTTTTGGTGTGCTCGCGTTAAGCACATCAGTGCTCATTGCTACAAAGAACACACCGTTATTTTTAGAAATCCCTATTATGGTGCACAATATGGAATGCACCGGTGTTCCCAATGTAAAAAGGCACACCATTATGATTTAAAAAAAATGCAAATATTGTGCATCTGTTTGTTGCGCACTGGTGCGCCTGTTTCGTGCACACTGGTGCTTGAGATCTCCTTTTATATGATGTGCACCATTGTTTTTTTTTTTAAATAAATATGCAATGGTGCACCATTTCCTATTTGCATCGGTGCGTTGATTTCTTGTGGCATACCGCTGCATCCAACGCACTGTTATTTAAAAAAAAAAACTTGCGATGGTGCACCAATTTGGAACACATCGGTGCACCAAATGGACAATGATGCACCGGTATGCATTTTTAAAAGGAAAAGCGTGAAGATGGTGCACCTGTTTTTTGTGCACTGGTGCACCCATTGCATGTGCACCAGTTCTCGCGAGCTTCTTTTATATGATGGGCATCATTCTTTTCTATTTTTTTTAAATAACTCTGCAATGGTGCACCATTTTCTATTAGCACCAGTGCATTGATTTCTTGTTTCACAGCGATGCGTTATAGTCTTATAAACACTCTATTAAAAAAACTTATGCTAACACATCCGCTTGTGCACCTCTGCTACAAACATATTTTTGGGCTATTTTTATAGGGTCTTTTCCTTGTAGTGTAGTCTATGGAAACGCTTAGTGAGGTATTGGATAATAGGATAATGGAGAGATCTTGTTACAAAGGATTGAGTGCAGTCCACAAGTGAACAAAGTGAAGTTCACATGAGAAAGGGAGATGAAGACAATGTCTATTGATGGTCATTGTTGAGGTTCAGAGAGAAGCCACAATAGGGGAAAGAAGGATGCCAAGGAAAATGGCATGAAGATTATGAGTTAGGAGGAGTGTGACAGATATATGGATGAGTTGAAGGAGAGGCTCAAATTCATATATATATATATATATATATATATATATATATATATATATATATATTGCTACAAAATAAGATTAGAGAGAATGATAGATGAGGATGGAAAGTAAATAAGGTCAAGTGGCCAGTGATGAAACTATTTTTGAAGCAGTTGAGGAAAATCTTGAGAAAACTAAAGCATAGGATAGATGGTTGGGTAGAGAAGGAAACAATCAAAGGAGATGAGTTCATATTAAGGCCTTTGACTGAAGGAAAAGTTCACTATTGTGAAACAGAGCAAGAAGACATCCTTGGGGAGGATCATGTTGAAATGAGACCTGTTGAGAGTCTCACAGATTGCTTGGAGAGTGAGAGACTTGTAGGAAGTCTCATGAACTCTCTGGAGAGTTCAGATCAACATTTGGATATGTTGGTAGGGAAATCAAATGAGGCTAGTGAGTCTTATTTTTTTTAAACTGAAAATTTGTGTATGATTGTTGGTATAGCAGGTGACGAGTCACTTGAAGTTGTCAAGAAGAAGAAGGAAGAAAAATAAATGTATAAAAACATTTCAAGAGGATAGGATCAAAATTTGTTTCTAAAGATGGAGAATGAGGAAACATTGTCTCATAAGGACAACCAAGAGGGAACACATACATATTTTTCCAATGGAGTTGCCAACATCCCGTTAGAATAATTTTTCATTGCAGAAAACAAAGAAGGTGGACAACACTAAAAAATAGTGTTCACTGATTTTGAAAATTAACTAAGAATTCTATAGGAATGGTTTGTCAATCCAAGGATTGATGAAGAAGATTGCATGATTGAGAGTAATAATCATGAAGATATCATTTAGTTTTATATAGGTGATTTGAGTGTTTCAAATACTTTGATATGGAGATATGAAGAAGAGGAAGTGCAATAGCCAGTGAGAAAAAAAAAAAAACAAGTTTTAGCAACAATTTTACAATAAGGAGATGTACCAACCAGAGGACAAACTAGACATAGAGATTGAGATGATGAGGGATTTTATGTGAAGGTATATCAGACAAGACATTATGAAGTGAGGAAGACCTTCAATAACATACTCTAGATGACTGTGCAAATTTTCATCAACAAAGAAGAAGGAAAGAGACACAATCAGATTTGGGATCCAGGAAAATTGCAGGCAACAACAAAAATGAAGAAAGACAATGGAGAAAGAGGACAAATACAAAATAAAGTGTGGGATCCAAGAGGATTTAAAGAGATGGAACTCATGATCAGGAGATAATGAACATTTTTTTTCCTTGGGAGTCTGATGCAGGAGCATCCTACTTCGAAAATATTGTAAATTTGGTAGAGACCTAAGGGGTCTTTCATTTATTGGGGATTAGGTTCCCTAAGGTTTTATTTGTTTTATTTCCTATTTTTTATTGGTTTCTATAAGAGATTCATAGGATATGATTTGATAATGAGAGTGAGGGATTTTAAATGTTATCGAATGTGTGATAACATGAGAGGATTTGATATATCTTAGGATAGTTTTAGATCTAATGAGAAGTTTGTGGATTTCTTGAGTGATTTGTGGATCTATAGATCCTAGGAGATTGATTAATATTTCTAGTTGAGAGGATTGTGGAACTGAACCAGAATTATCTTCATAATCCTTTTGTATAATATTGTAAGCCTTAGAGGCATTCATAAGGTGTCCAAATGAATGTAGGAACATGCCAAGAGAGGTGGCCAATTGAGTGAAAATTAGGCTAGGAAGGGAGTGTGGCCAAACAAATGTGAATTTGTCCAGAGAAACAGAATAAAGACCTATTGATTTTGATCTAGGTCAGAGAAGGCATTAAAGAGACTTATGTAAACCCTATGTACAATGTATGTATGGTTAAGGAAAGGAATACTCTATTTCAAGTATAATTGAGGAAGTTTTTGTTCATTTTGTGTGAGTAACCTATATCATATTGAACATTATGTCTCTATGAAACTAGATATTGGAAACCCTATAGATCTATGTAAATAATTGATTTTGCAGAGCTTAGAGTTTATTTGCGGGATAATCAAAGCTCAGGTGAGAGAGAAATTAATATTGAGCAATATCGTGAATGGGATTCAAGAGATCATCGATCACTATAAAGGATTGATGATCTAATCATCACTACAACAATGTAATTTGAAGAAAGCTACATGGAACCATCAGATCATTCCATCAATTGATGATACTAGTTAAATATGGGTTAATAAGGTTTAATCCCAGGATTGAGTGGGATATGTCCAGTCAATGGTTGATCAAATATGAGTCATCGATTTGATTGAGACAAGGAGTTTCATGACGAATACATCAGATCATTGATCCAAAGACACAATCAACAGAGGATATTCATAGCACATAGTAAATTTGCACGAGATTTAATTATGGGGAGGAGTCACGCTATTGATCTGGATCATCAAATTATTTGGCGATGTGTCATTTCCAGATCAACTCCTGTAGTGGTAAATTTCTTAACGTGCCACCTTATTGGTTAGCATGGGCCATCCATATCACTAGTTGATTAAGATTGAACCATCATATCTTTCCTAAAATGGATAAGTGTCTTGACCCTTGAAGGGGACTTGGGAAAGATATATACAAGAATAAATTAAGTGCTTAATTGGTTAAGCTACGGTTAGAGCCACCGATCGCATAGAAGAGAAAATGGTTAGTTCCTCGTGTTTAGGTTCTTAAGAACTAGTGTAATAAAAAGAGAAAGAATTAAGAAATCAGAGATGATAGATAGATCCTTGGACACCCCATTGTGGTTTTAATGAGAAAAAATCCAATTTATGCTACCATACTATAGGTACATATTGGGATAGTCTATCAGATCCTTTACTTGGGCCAAGTGATCTCAGAAGGAGTTGCAGTAGACCTTGAGAAGATTAAGGCAATCATGGATTGGCCTACTCCTTAGAATGTATAAGAAGTGAGATCATTTATGGGATTGGATTGATACTACAGAAGGTTCATCCAAGGATTTTCAAATATTTTCCATCCGATTACTTCATTACAAAGAAAGGGAGTAAAATTTATATGGTGAACAGGATGTGAAGCAAGTTTCCAGCAGCTGAAATATCTTCTGAATAATGCACCCATCTTAAAGATTGAAGATATAGATAATGACTTCTTGGTTTGTTTGTATGCTTGCAAGGAAGGAATCAATGGATTTCTCATGCAATAAGGGCATGTAATAAATTATGAAAATATGAAACTAAATAAGAATGAGAAACACTATTTTACACATGATTTGGAGCTTGCAACTATTGTGCATGTACTGAATATGTGGAGGCACTAATTGATTGGAAGAATATTTTTGTTGATGATGAATCATAGTGGGATGAAATACTTGTTTGATAATCCTTTTTTGAATGCCAAATAGGCCAAGTGGATGGCTCTCATTCGTGAATTCGATTTTGAAATCTGACATATTAAAGGAAAAGAAAATAGAGTAGAATATGCACTCAGTCGGAGTATGCAAATCATACATCTGGAAACAACTAGTGTATGTGAGTTATATTTAAAGCACAATATCAATAAATGAAGGCTTATAGAAAGATCCATGAGCACAAAAGTGTGAGGGATATCAAATAACTAAGGATGGATTTTTGATATACAAAAACAGGTTGTACATACCAAATTCTGTCGAATTGAAGGATATCATAATGAATGAGTTCCATAAGAGGCCTTATGTAGGTCACTCAGGTTATCATAAAATGATAAAAACTGTAAGAAAGCTATACGATTGGCCCTGGATGAAGAAAACTATTACATAGTACATTTCCAAATGCCTAGAATGACAACAGGATAAGGTTGAGTATAGGCATCCAGTACAATTGTTGTAGCAATTATGAATTCTAGAATAGAAGTGGGAAGTGATATCTATGGACTTCATCACTAGATTTCCAAGTATAAACAAGAAACATGATGTAATCATGGTAGTGGTGGATAAGTAGAGAAAGGAAATGCACTTCATTTTGGTGAAATCCACCTACAAAGCAATTGACATTGCAATATTTTCATAAAAAATAAATTTTCAGGTTACATGGCATGCCCAAGATAATCATATCAAATGGAGATGTCGAATTTATTTCAAATTTTTGGAAAGGTTTAATTGTAGGCTTCGTGACATAGTTGAATTTCACCATTTCCTACCATCCTTAGACAAATAGAAAAAAAGAAAGGGTAAACAAATTGTTGGAAGACATGTTAATAATGTATTCTATGCACCAACCCAAGAAGTGGGAAGATTACTTACCCCTGATGGAGTTTTCCTATAATAATGGATACTAGGAGTCACTAAAAATGAGTCCCTTTAAGGCTTTATATGGAAAAAAATGCAATATCCCAATCAATTGGGATAATCTAGTGGACTGGATTACACTTAGACCAGATATGCTAAAAGAGATGGAACCAAAAGTGGCTAAGATCAAGTAGAACTTGAAAGTGGAACAGGATGGACAAAAGAGCTATGTCGATAGAGATAAAGATCATAGGGAGTTCAAAGTGGGAGACAATGTATACATTAGGATTAAGCCCAAGAAAATTCCTCTAAGAATGATAGCTTGTGCTAAGTTAGCACCTCAATAATGTGGATCACTTGATATTCTAGAGAGAGTGGGACCGGTGACATATAAGCTTGCCTTACCTCCTACTGTTAAAGAACATAATGTATTCCATATATCCTTACTTAAGAAATGTGTTCATGATTCTAATGACATCATTGATTGGACTATGATCAAGATGGAATACAAATTAGAATTCCATCCTAAGCCTTAGTTTATACTAGACAAGAAGGAAAGTTTTGTCTTGAATTGAGGTGGAGTGGAAGTACTTTGGAGAATATGAGGCCACATGGGAACTAAAGGGTGCCATGAAAGAAACATACCCATTTTTTTTTATCCTATAAAGATAATAATTAAAATGGTATAAAATTGAGGATGGTGTTCCTTTAGGGGGGGAATGTAACACCCCATTTTCCCCTAGTTTGTAATTATAACTATGTCTTAGTGTCACTGTGAGTTATGACAAAGACATCTATCAATTTTGAGACTAGAATAGACAATTACGAACACTATGAATGTATTTTATATAGTTAATGAAAATTCACCGAACAAATGGTTGAAGGATGGATCACTGGTACTAGCCATGATACCACGAGCGGAAACTGGTGAGGGGGTTGGGATATTTCCTTGTCTGCCAAGTAGTTAACCTTCATCGAATGACTATATTACCAAAATTTAAAATTGGAATTCTTTTCCCTCTCTTCCCATTTCCCTAAAATTGGTTAATGAAGGGGGTTTTGTAGTTGAGCATCCAACCACCTATGATAATGGAGGTATGGAGAGATGGTTGGGTCAGCGAAAAAATTTCAGCTAAAGGTAGAAAAAAAGTACCTACCTCATTTTCCATATTGACCCATGAATACCTCTACCATAAACAAGAGAATTGTTATAGCAAGATTTACCTCACCCCATGAAAATTGCTTAGAAGACCTTTTCCATTTCCCTATGTAGACTTGAAGTCCCCTTTTGCAGTTTCCAGAGATAAAAAATGTATTTTTCGACATATACGCACCCTAACAGATATACAACATGCATATATGTAGGTTGCACCATTACAACCCGCATACATCGAATTTTATGCTCAAAATTAAAAAAATGGTTCCGGGTTTCCATGTCACATCACAGGATCCATGATCCTTGACCTTCCATATACTGGAAACGTTCTGAATCGGCTCTTCAGTTCCATTTGAAGGCTCTAAATGTTCCTTATCCAAGTTATGGAAAAGAGGATAATAATTCAACTTTGAGAGCAAAGTTACTCTGAAGAAATTATTCACTTCATATTGAGTCCGCATCCCTTTGTCCTTTTAAGTATGAACACATTGTTCAACTCCCAAGCTCTTCCCTATGTGATGTAGAACCTAATTGTATTGCTTATATGAGCTTGCCTTTGGTGGAGGCCCAGATGGAAGGGACTTAGTTTCTCGGTTCTGAACTTGACAACACAAAAGTTTTTCATTCATACACTTCTGTTGATTACATTTTAATAGAAATACTCTTTTCTCTTCCAATTAATGTCTTGCAAATATATGAATTGTTATTCCATGGGTGCATTTGTTATAAATATTTATGGATTATGATATTATATGCGCTAAATTTATATATTATCACCATATGCTTGCGTATCTTGGTTGTTGAGGACAAGTTGCAGGTATATTGCTTTGATTCAAGTGCTCAATGATGGACTTCATCGAACGTCTGGACGAGGTAGGCTCTTTATCTTGTCTTGTTAGCATATTTGTTTATATAGAATATGTGATATTAGAGTTTATTTTTGCAGTCATTTCCATTTGTTGCAGTTTACCCCATGCAATAGAGTGATTTTCCTCGTAACAAAATTGGTGACCATACTAGGGAATGAATCTTCTTTTCGGGGTTTGGATTTTTTTTTCTCTTTTGATTTCTCTTGCTTATCTTGAGTTTCTTGTCATCTCATTACTTGATAGCCTCTATTCATTTTGAGTCCAAGTTTCTTGTCCTTATCCTTAAATTGGAAGTGTTTCAATACATATATGCGGGTTTTTTCCCTGACATTCGCGTACATACACGAGATGTCATTCTATAGGAAGCGTATATATGCAGTTTTCTCCTGAAAAGTCATGTACATCATCCTTGTTTGCTTGATTACTGAGTTTGATGTTTGTTGGGTAACTTTTTATGGTTGTTGAGTCTTCTTAGGTCTCTACTATGACTATTAGGTGCCTACAGAGTGATAGGAAACCTTTATTTGGTTCAATTTCGGATGATTTTTTCTTTCTCATCATCCTTTTCATTGATTGTCCTTGCATCCTAGGTTGGGTGTTTKCTTCTTGATACTCTACTTGGTTTGTCTCTGTTTACGTATAGTAGAGTATTCATATCAAGTTGTTGTTCAATCCTTTCATTTTTCACTCTTTTATATTGCAAATACAAAAATATACATTGTGCATTGTTGGCATTTGATCTTTTGCATTCTTGTCATTGATCTTAGTACATGTACAAAAATATTGCATATTATTTGAAATTGCATAATTAAATTGAAAGTTKCATTTTGAAAAGCTTATCATTTGTTGGGAATTGAAGTTAGGACTTTGCATTTTACTTATATTCATTTATATTACTTGCTGAGTTGCAACATCAYCAGTTTCACGACTGCRCCTTTTGAGTAAGAAAAGACACTAAAAGTAACATTGATAAATTTAAAACTGATTAGAAATGATTTTATTTTTCAGGGTGCACAAACTACCTTAATATTTAGAGCCTTGGAATAGGATTTTGTGAGTAAACTTCTCCAAGGCTATTAAACTCAACATATGTGTTTGAATACGGGAGTGGTGAAATCTATTGTATAATTGGTGATGTGAGAAGGCTCCACTCACATCGAAGTTAAGCATGAGGTCGTGTGAGGTTGGTTGAGGGGATATCCCCCTGATACCTTCTTAGCATCAGATATATTTCTGGGGATCTATTCATATATTGGGGTCTTGCTAGTACATTTACCTCTGTGAGAGGTGGTGATTTCGATATTTTGGGCTTTGTTACCATGCCCATATGGTAGACCTGACTTACAACTATTCTCCTGCACATTGGTTATATCATGGTGGCTTAGTTGCTTGACATAGGTAGCCACATAGGTTAATTGCGGGGTTATTTTGTAGGTACCCTAGGTTATATAAGGGTTGGAGAACACACAACCTTTATGGAGGATTACCTCTCTAGGGGGATTTGACCGAGTAGTTGTTAGGCCCACAAGGGCCCTTATAACTAATTCTGATATCTCCAATCTTTGGCAATGAGTCTCAGGCTCCTCTTAGGCGAGGCATACCTATTTTAGGGAGGGAGGCCCCTTTTAGTCACTTTATCCTATTTGTGTACATATTGTCCTCTTATTTATTTTTGGTGTGATCTCTGATTGTTAGTTGGCCTTAGGATTTTGTATTGCATCGTGATTTTCATTATTATGGATAGTGGAGTCCCCTTGACTCCCACGGTTAGCGCTACTCATCCCATGGCCTTTGCTCATTTCATAGGGATGAATCCTTCTGTGTTTCCTAGTGGTATGTAGAATCATGATACCCAATCAATACCTTGGGCCTCTAATCATATTTTTCTCAGTATGCCAAACATGTCTTCATGCTTTCCATCCTCTCCCTCGCCTTCTTATATGAATCCTAGTCTTTTTTATCCAGGGGCATGATGCCACCTTTTTATACATTTTCATTTGATGGGAGTCATATCTCTCAACCAAATCTCACAGTGGGAGGTTGGAATATTCCTTCCCATAGATCCAATCCTAGCTTCACTTTTCGAGGAGAAAGTACTCAAATGGGTAGTCATTCCAATCATTACACTCCATCCATATATCCTTCTTCTACTATGCCAGTTCCTATGAACACTTTTTCCATGGAGGACCTCCATCTATCCTCTAGAATTTCATATAAAGTGAGTCAGTTTTATAGTACGGGATACCCCCTTCATGAAGTCCCTTTGTTTGGGGAAAACATATATCCTCACCTGAGTAACCCTCGTCATGATGTTTTCTCTTCACAAACTCCTTCCTCGGTGATGATGCCTTTAAAACCCTTTGTAAATGAGCTTGGAGGAGGATACTACCCTGCTGGGTAGGGCTAGGGTGTAGACCAAAACCCTTATTGGCCTGTGATTTCTTAAAATCATTCTTTCCAGGAAACTTGGTCTCAAATGATTCAATCAGCCGATGCAATTCAGGCTGGGGGCACAATTCTAGTCACTGTTAGTCACACCGCACATACATCACCAACCTCTATAAATCATGTTGGAGATGAGCCACTAGCCTCTAAGGCTCATGTTGAGAGCATGTCACCAACCACTGTAAGTCATGCTGGAGGAATTCATATGATTGAGAAGCCTCAACATAATCCCAAGTTCCTTTGTAGGATTTGCAAAGGAAATCACCTTATTCGTCTGTTCCATGATACTATTGTGGCACCAGAAGCACAATCCTTTCTTGATATCCCTTCGGGTTCTGAGTCATATTTGGTTTCCAAACATCCTAATCCTTCTTTGAATGATATAGCAATCATGCTGATGCAATATTTAACTGATACCATTCTATTTTGAGGAGTGGTGCATATTTTGACCATGTCATTAACATTTTTAGTCATGTACCTTCTAAACAAGAGAGCTTCCCACTCTCTCCGAGTACACTCCCTCCAAGTCTGAGGGAGGTTTCCTTTTACTGGGATGGTCTTGTAGGGTATCAAATTCCTTCTTCTACGCCCTTCTAGATAAGGGACATTCTTCGATATATCATAGAGAAGCTAACCTCTGCAAGTATTTTATCCTCCTCTACTTGGAAAGCTTTGGGTTTTCCCAAGCTTGTGTTAGTTTTTTGTAAGTTGGTTACCTTTCAAAGAAGTCCTAAACGGGAGCACTTGCCTCCCCCACGATATGTTTCTTAGAGAAACATCAACGAGTTTGGTTTAATCTCTTTTCTGAATCTATAAAAAAGAGAAAAGATTGTCGAGTGAACTTGTCTCTTTCACACTCGTAAATTGGATTTGAAAGGATGTCTATTTGGTACAAGTTTAACCCTTTTTCAAACCAAGTATACTAAATTTACAAAAAAGGACATTCTTTGGTGTTAAGTTGTAATTGCATCTCATTCTCTCGCTTTCAGTATTGAGCCTATTTTTGGTTCTCACTTTCGCATTATAAGCCTATCACCTTAGCAATTTACATGTTCAACCAAGCAGAGATTTGTTTATATATTTTACAACTTGACACCCTATACCCAAAGAGGAAACATTCCCCCAAGTGTCCATATCTTGTATGCACCTCCTTCCATTGAGCATAGGTATGTTCCACTATTGGAACTAGTTTCTTTCTCATGACACTTGTTTCCTCATTTGTATCATAACATTCATTTGACTATGAAAAAACAAAAAAAGACGGTCGGGAAAAGAATATTATATTTTGTTGGCAGTAGTCGTGTCACCTTTGAATAGAGAAAAACAATTTGAGTCCATTTTTCATCAAAAGTCTGTGTGTTGCATGACCTTAGGAAGTTGAACTCGTTACTTATATTTTACTCCCCCGAATGGTTACTCTTCCAGTCCCTATGGAGAGATTGATTGGTTCCTCCTACATCACAAAGTTTCATCATTGAGTCTATGTTGCCAGAGTCATCCATATGTCTCATGCTATTTTTCAAAGGATGTCCATTAGCCTGTGTTGGTCATTTATTTGAACTATTGACTTTGCATGTCGGCCATACCCTCAATGTATCTTAGAGTTACGTGAAGTTGTAGCCCTATTGTGCACCCTGGTCCTACTTTCCTTATGGGTAGGTAACCTTGAACCCAGTAGTCGACATCTTCTCATTGGTCGCTGACTAGGGGGTTTCACTTGTGTTTGAAAAAAATAAATCTATTCACACATTGGGATTTGTGAGGTTTCTTGGATGCCATTAGCCTTATTGATGGTTTCCTCTCCTTTGTCAATACTTTTCCTCATTGGATGCTATTCATAGGGTATTTTTTGTTCACTACTTGCATCTAGTGCATGCAGAAGATGCAGATGGTCATTGGTTCGTGAACATGTTATTCGTATGAGTTCCTCCAAATCATAAAGATCCTTATTTATACCTCATGTTGAATGATGAGAGTTGCCTCAATTATATCCTTTCAGTGGGTATCCTTCCATTGAATTCATCCCATCTATTCTAGAAACAAGACCTAGAGTCCTATGAGTACCTAAAGGCTTGCAGTCATCAGTGGAAGGTTCTCTCGCCAAGACAGTTGGGAATACATCAATGTCTCATGATAGATGTATTATTCAAGTGTTCAACCTCAAAACCTTATTCACTCTTGTAAGAATTTACTTGGTGCCTTGATACCTACTTTCCTTATTGGTAGGTTGCCTTGCGTTTGTTAAGGGTATACCTTAATGACCGGTAATTAAACAAAGTCTCATTGTGTTCAACCTCAACTCATTTATTCACATGATGTAGACTTTCACCTTTAGCGGACCATGTAGAATAATTGAAGACATCAGTTCATAGTTGCAACTTTCCTGAGCTGTTTCTATCATTCATTGGACCAATACATATATGACTTCAGTGATTATGGAAGATCATCTTGTACTCCATTGTATACATATATCTTCAAATTTATTTTCAGACTGGTTTTCACTGGGCCATGTTTATGACTATGATAGCCTAGGGCATGTATCTCCTTGTGTATTTCCTATTCATGGCTATGAACATTTGTTTGGTATATTTCCACATGGAATCTGGATCTATAGTGTAATTCAATTGGAAACCATGTGCACAAAGTCATTATATATTGTAATATTATTACGAGAAACTAGTTCATCCATCTTGGTCTCCATTACTCCACTTATGGGAATTATAATGTATTTCATCCATCGCAAATACTCCTCTACCTCACACATTAGGGGGCATCTGTTATAGAAATATTTTCCTCACCCCATGCAACTTTCTTAGAAGGCCTTTTCCATTTCCCTATGCAGACTTGAAGTTCCCTTTTGCAGTTCCTAGAGACAAAAAATGTATTTTTCCACATATACACGCCCTAACATATATAAAACATGTGCATATATAGGTTTCACCATTACACCTTGTGTACAATGGGTTTTGTGCTCAAAATTAAAAAATGGTGTCGGTTTCCATGAATTGTTATTCCATGGGCATATTTGTTATGCATATTGATAGATTATGATATTATATGTGCTAACTTTACATATTATCACCATATGCTTGTGTATCTTGGTTGTTGAGAACAAGTTGCAGGTATATTGATTTGATTAAAGTGCTCAACGATGGACTTCATCGAATGTCTGGATGAGGTAGGATCTTTATCTTGTCTTGTTAGCACATTTGTTTATATAGCATACCTGATATTAGAGTTGATTTCTGCATTCATTTTCATCTATTGTGGTTTACCCCATGCCATAGAGTGATTTTCCTTGTAATAATAACCCACAAGGGGAAGTGGGTAGAACACATAGGGGGTGCGGGGAGAGAGTTCCAAGATCCATGGAAGCACCCACAAGAAGATAGAGAGAAGAGATCAAAATCGTGAGTGGACTCATTGTTGAAATTTTATAGGAAAGAAAGACCTGATTTGGCTTCTAGAATCATGCTAAGGGATGCCAAATTACTGCGGGGTCAAATGCTAGCAAGTAGACTTGCTAAATCTTGAATTGGAATATGGAAATTAGACAGAAAGAAAAAAACTTGAACCCAAAATGAGAAAAGAGGGATGCGAATTTTGATGGTGGCTGGGAAAGGAAACCAACACTGAGAGGGAAGGGTGTTGAGGGACTATATAGTAAGTGAAGGAATCCCTTCTGTAGAGGTGGCCAACTGGGAAGACATCTATGAAAATTCTTGGAGGTATTGGGCTCGGTGGGTAGAAAGGGATTTCCACCATTTGATTACATGTGAAGGAGAGTGGCATTCACACCCATTAAATCCATTGAGAAACTATGTTTCCCTAGTGGTATCATGGCCTAACACAGGGGTGTCCTGTTGTAGAAAGAAATTAGTGTAGCAAATCCTATGGTTGGGTGGAAAATCTCTCACTTGCAATCAGTTGGTTTGGACAACAACCTATAAATATATAAAATTCTTATTTATACTCTGTACATCCACATGCATGTTCAATATGTAATATTTCTATGCTTGTGGAATTTATCAAATTGTATGGTCTATGTGTAGGAATCTGTGAGGACTGAAATGGATGTATATTCCAAGTTTCTTGTATGTACAACAATTTACTTTTTGGTTATCTTTATTTTGAAATCAGGTTGAAGACATTCTATAAATTAGAGTCAAACTCTTGATAATTTCATGGAATGCATAGAGAAAGCATGATCTACTAACTAAAGGAGTTACTGGATGTATGTTCCATGTCTCCATACATAATGATGTTTTCCTCACTCCTCTCGTCGCATAGGTATATTTGCAAGAATTGTGTTATATAACATGCTAAGTTGTTGTATGGAAAAATCAGTCTTGTAATCTAGCGTTGTAAGTTCATACACAAATTTAAAGGATGAAAATTTGTATGCATTGGGCTTAATATGTGATAGACTATTTGGTTTTTGGCCTATGAAAGGCAATCCAATCATAAGTTGAGAAATTGTGGAGCAAAGGATCGAATTACAGTCTGATTGAGGAGTGGACTCAGTTTTTGTAGTTATCTAGGTTGCAAATATCTGACTATCCAGAGTTTGGACTTTTATTAAGGAGAAAGAAAATATTTCCAAGAACCTTGATATCTGTATTGAAGATTATGTAACACCTCAAAGTTGATTAAATAAATTAAATTGATTAATTCAATTAATTTGATTAATGTAATTAATTTGATTAATGTAATTTAGTTGATTAATATAATTAGTTGATTAAATTTATATTTAATGTTATTGTTTAATTGACTGATGAATTTAGACTTAATATTGATTATTAAATTAATTCATAACGTCGATTCAATATTAAGGATTAAATTGATTTATTTAATTCAATGTGTTGATTTATTAAGGATGCCATCACTACGTTCCAACTCTGTCTCAGATAGGAACCACACACCCAACTCATGGGCTCTCTCTCAGGTCGACTCAATCAATATGTGTCCTGGAGGATGTCTCACGCAGCTGTAATCATCAAAACTCCCTCTCAGCTAGGGAGGCATTCTCCATCGGGCCATGTCTCTCATGGAAATACTCGAACTTTGTTTTGGAAAGCAGTTTTGTGAAGATATCTGCGATCTGCTCATGGGTATGAAGATATTGCACATGTACTGTCTTCCTCTGCACCATATCTATGATATAGTGATATGTTATATCGATGTGTTTTGATCCGTCATGAAACATAGGGTTCTCGGAGAGATCTACACAACTCTGGTTATCACAATGAATAGTAGTAGGATCCATCTCATGATCGAATAAGTCAGTCAGAATTTTGTGAAGCCACATTGCTTCACAGACTTCTACGCTCAATGAAATGTACTATGCCTCTGTGGTGCTCAATGCCACATAGCTATGTTTTCTTCTACACCAGGAAACCATGGCTGAACCTAACGTGAAGCAACAACCGGAGGTGCTTTTTCCATCCACTGCAATCCCTGCCCAATCTACATCGGCATATCCTTACAGTCTCAAGTCTACACTGGAGGCATATCTTAGGCCATAACCAACTATTCCTTGTAAGTATCTCAATACATGTTTTGCAGCGATCTAGTTTGTCTGTCTCGGTTGGATCATAAACTGGCTAAGCACATTTATTGCATAGCATATGTCTGGTCTGGTGTTAACTAGAGACATCAGTGATACAATCAATTGTCTGTATAAGTGTGGATCTACCTGTCCCGAATCAATATCACTCATCTTCTTCAAATCCATAACCATTGGAGTGGCCATGGATCTACATTCTGTCATATCGAACTTTTTCAATATCTCCATAGTATATTTTCCTTAACTCGGAAAATCTCATCTATTCTCTACCATACTTCTAGTCCCAAGAAGTAGTGCACCAAACCCAAATCCTTCATTTCAAATTTAGCAGTCAATGCTCATTTTCATTCAGTAATGAGTCTCTCTGAACTAGTGAGGAAAAGTCTGTCCACATATAGGACCAAAATCAAACACTCATTGCCATCAATGTGATAATATAATTTTGGATCAGCAACACTTTTTTTGAAGCCCAAACTCATCAAAAATCCATCCATTTTCTCATACCAAGAATGTGCTCTTTGTTTTAGACCATATAGGGATTTATTCAACCTAAACACATGAGATATTTCATTGTGTATAACGAATCCTTCTGGATGCTCGATATAAAATTCTTCCTCAATTTCACCATTGAGAAAGGATGTCTTTACATCCATCTGGTGTAGCTTCCAACCCATGGAAGCAACTAGTGCAATGATAGAATAGATGGAGGTGTAACGGGCTACTGGAGAAAAATTCTCATCATAGTCAACTCCCTCTACTTGTGAGAATCCTCTAGCTACAAATATCTCTTTCAATTTTTCAATGCTTCCATCAGCTGCATGCTTGATTTTATAAATCCATTTGGAAGTCACTACTGACTTTCCCTCCGGTCTTGGAAAAATATCCCATACATCATTTTTCAATATAGATTGATATTCTTCAGTCATGGAATCTTTCCATACTTGTTCACCTGAAGCTTCTCCATGACAACATGGATCTGAGTCAATGATGTGGGTCATGGATGAAAGGTAACTTGAGAATATCTTTGGTCTCTTGCTCTCTCTGGTTGTTCCTTGAGGGACTTTATGTCCCTATGCTTCTTGTAGAGTTTGTCGGGCTTAAGAAGGCCTTTTATGTCCAACTGTAATATCTTTGGGTATGTCACTTAGAAACTGGATCGGCTAGAACAACTAGATCAACTGGAGCTACAAGATCAACTAGAATAATGTATGTCTCCCTCTGAACTGTTGAATGGGAAGAAGGCATTATCTCACTATCAATTTCCAGTTGATCTTCTCTAGATATTTGGAAGGATACTTTTTCTTCAAAGGTAACATCTCTGCTTATTTCAATTTGTCTTTGATCAAGAATGTAGATTTTATATGCCTTTGAGGATTCACTGTATCCTACAAATGTGCCCTTTCTCCCTAAAGGTTCCAACTTGTATCTCTTCTCTTTGGGCACATGAAGATATACTGGACACCCAAATATTCTGAAGTGTCCAATCTCAGGCTTCACTCCAGTGAAGGATTTTTCTGGAGTAATCTTCTTCAAGATTTGATGAGGACTTTTGTTTTGAACATACACTATTGTCATACATGATTCTTCCCATAGAGTCATAGGTAGACTCTGATCATGTATCACTTCTTTGGTTTCCTCGATGATAGTTCTCCTTTTCCTTTCTGCAACCCCATTTTGTTGAGGGTTGTAAGGAACTGTGAACTCCCTCTTCATCCCTTCTTCAATACAAAAACTACTCAAATCTTTTGAAGTGTATTCTCCTCCATTATATGATCTTAATACTTTGATTTTTCTTCCAGTCTGGTTCTCAACCTGGGCTTTGAATTCTTGAAAATTTTCAAGGACTCCATCCTTGTTCTTTAGAAAGTAAATCCAAGTTTTCCAAGAGTGATCATATATGAAGAGTACATAGTACAAGTACCCATTCATAGATGCAATAGTCATTGGCCCACACACATCGGAATGTATCAAGTCTAAGATTTCCTTGGATCTATTGTCACTGCTTGAGAAGGATCCTTTAACATTTTTTCCAAGAGCACAACCTTTCCAGACACCTTTATGTTGAACCTGTATCTTTGGTAGACCTATTACAATTTTCCCTAGAGCTGGGAGAGATCTATAATGAATGTGAGAAAGTATTCTATGCCATAGTTCACTCAAGATGATAGTGTCATGTAGAAAGGCATGGACTGGTTTGATAGTTAATCTGTACAGGATGTTTTCTCGGATACCAATTACCTTGGAAGAATTTATATGAGAGTCTTTGTTCCATGCAAGAACTCTTCCTTTTGAGAAAGTAACCTTCTAGCCTTTGTCTTCCAAGGAAGAGATGGATACAAGGTTCCTCTTCATTACAGGTACATATAGTGATTATTTTAATTTAAGCTGCATATCTGAATCTAGTTGGAAGGTAGAAGTTCTAACCCCTCTCAAATTATCTCTGGCATCATCTCGAAGAACAACATGTAGATGTGTCTCTTTGTCAACCAAATTTGTTAGGTGATCTCTAAGACTGGTCATGTGCCTGGAGGCACCACTATCAATTAACCAAGTTTTATCATGTTCAAGGACCATACCTGAGAGTGATGATATGTTGATGTCTTCATCTCCTTGAGGTCTTGTCTTCCTGGAACTAAGTTTGCTTGAATCATCAAGCTTGTATCCCATAAATATTTTTCTCATCTTAATTTTGGATTCTTCACAAACTCTTGTCAACTAGGTTAGAAAACCTAACGGCTAGGCTAGGATAGCACTTTTAGGTTTTGTTGGACTTATGATTGCCAACAATAATCCCTTTAAGGATAGGATAGTACTGGTGAGTCGAATAGCTCCTTCAAGGAGTTGCAGAAACCCAATTCTGAAATTTTCATTAGAAAATAGAGAAACCCTAGGGCCAAAAAGTCAAAATGCTTGAAATTGCAGTTTGAGAATTGTTGGATGTACATTGAAGGAGACTGTACACACCTATTCTCTTTTTATCCCCAACATCCAAGTGCCAAGTGCTGAAAACTCTCAGAAGCATAAGAATTTTCTGAAAACGCAAGACCAAGAAACAATTGTCTTGGTTTACCACCAGAGGTAATGGAGCTGAGACTGCTTGTGATGAGTTGGTGAGGGAAGAGACTGCACATGGTGTACATGGTCATGCCCTTCAGGTGGGAGGTGGGCCATGGAGCCATGGGTCATGCCCCATGCACCTCCGTGCTAGGAAGCATAACCAAAAAAACTCTAGGAAATGGAAGAGGCATTGAAGGACGACGCTTTTTTTTTCTTAAGTCTTTACGATCAAGAATGAGGACGAGAGGGCATGTGGACCTGCATGCAACCTCCATGTCTACAACCCGCATTGTCTTTTTTTTGAAATTTAGTTTTATTCATTTATTTTTATTTTATTTATTAATTTTTATTTGTATTTATTTGTTAATTAATTATTTTATTTTTATTTTTATTATGATATTTTATATAATATGCTTAATAATGTTAAATAGTTAATTAATAAATAGTTTTTTTGAAAAAATAAAGGATTATATATATTCGTGTAAATAATTATATAATGTAGTATAAATGATTGTTAAATAAAATAAAATAAAAACCTTGCAATATAAGAAGAAGATGTATGTAGCCCAATGGTAACCCCTTAGACTTCGATAAAAAAAAGTTAAAAAGGTTGTATGTTCAAAGGTATTTTTATTTCTAAAATAAAAATTATATTTATTTAAATGCTTATATAATGGAGTGTAAAAACACAAAATTATATATATATATATATATATATAAATGCTTATACAATGGAGTATAAATGATTAATTATATATAATTCATTTTTATAACATCCTTCTCTTGCGCACACCTGATTCGACTTATTATTTGAGGACACTGGCATGCAAGTGATCAAGTTCATTATATGATTGACTCTTCACTTATGGATTATGATGATGTTGTGGATATGATGATATGTTATTTGATTATATATGTGTCGACAGGTGCTATTGATTGGTTTCTCCTGAGTGTGTAGGGATATTGACATATTGAGGATGCTAATGGCGTCGATGGAGCTCCTTGGAATCTGGATCAAGTCAGGGAGTGGACTGTTATGGTTTGAGTATTTTTGTTATTGCATATGTGGCATATGACTAGTATATTATGATTTTTTTTTGGATCGCTAACATGTTTCGTTGGTGGATGCAGGTTGACGATAGCTTTCTAATCAAACTCACATTTGGAGTAAATGGGTCATGCAAAAAACCAATAGATATTGAGGGAGAGGTGTGGTAGCAGCCCTGCCATAACCTACTAGCACTCTTGTCGTGGCTCGAACTATAGGTTAACGATAACCCAGTTTGAGAGATCCACGATGTCGTAAGGGAAGATCGAGACAGTCGCTCATGAATATTCTAAGGGGCATGCAATAAGGCAGGATCCTTATTCCTTAGAGGACCTTAGTCTCCCACAAGGTTGTATGATGGAGTATTTTCTCCAAGGGTTCGACGTCTACCAAAATCAGTCAAAAGGCGAGTGACACCCTTGGAGCACGTAGTGCATCTTGAAGGGAACACCACATAAATGAAACTTGATTGAAGGTGAGTGGCACCCTTGGAGAATGTAGTGTGTCTTGAAGGGAATGTCGCGGTTTTAACACTGGTGAGTCAATGAACCTAGGTACCTAGAAAAAAATATCTCATTTTGACCTGGTCAGCCTTAAGATAATTGTTGCATGAGTAAAGTTTAAAAAGTTTAAACTTTCCCTTAAAAACAATTTTGCTAAGCCTAGTTGAATTTAAAGCCTAGGTCTAAGTAGGACATGAGAACTAAAAATTAATTAAGCAAGTAATAAAGGGGGGATGAAGAAAAATGTGGGGTAAAAATTAAATTTAAAAATTAATGGAGGATTAAATTATTTAAAAGATTAATTGTTGTTTATGTGAAAAAATTTCTAAATTTGAACTTAGACAAAAAGGGGAAATTAATTGCAAAAGGTATGTGGAACATAGAAGGAATCTAGTATAGAGAAGATTCCTAAAATGAACTCAACTAAGCTTTAAGAAAGGCATCATTCATTAAGGGAATGTGAGGGAATAAAGGGACATCGAGGAACATTTTTAGGAACGCTTTTAGGCGGCTGAGGGAAATTGGAAATTTAATTTAATGAATTAAATGAATTTTTGGTGCAACTAAGGGATTGGGTGACAAGTGTATGGGGGAGATTTTTCCTAATAAAAATTTAATAAAAATAATTTAATGTGCATTTTTGCAACTAGTCACTAAGAGAACTCTATAAATGAAATGGCGGAGGAGGGGAAYGGATCATGTCTGGTATGCGTAAGGTTATGCTTCCGAATTTTACTCTTGACTGGTTTTTCTTGTGGGAGTTGGGATACCCAGTTCGAATAGAGAGTGGTAGCTTGACCTTGCGAGGTGAGTTGGGAGCTATATTTCTYTGGTTGTGTGTGTGTGGCCCGTTTGCAGCTCAGGGGGCTCAGGGGGAAGAAGAGTACCGCTAGTGTTGGTTGGGAAGTATTGGTGAGRTCTCAATGGTTAGAAAGCAGGCACTAGATGGAGCACAAGCGCAARACAACCACTTCAAATTCTGCCCCTTCGGTTACGGTACTTTGAATTGTGTTAATTTTCTATTTTATTCTGCATTTAATCTCGTCGAAAATTTGAGAAATTTGGTGTTAAATTTCTGTTTTATTCTGTGTTAATCTCATCGAAAAATTTGTGAAATTCGGGGTTTAAATTCTATTCTATTCTACATTTATTCTCGTCAAGATTGGTATTTGGAGATAAGTTAAAATTTTGTACATGGCTTGCTTATTGTTGGAAACTGTGAAGGACTTCTAAAATGAGTTGGGCAAGTCCGTTTTAATGGGATTATAGGTTCATTATTAATTTTATTTTATTTTTTGAAGCCTTCGAGTGAATTCTTTTAGAGGTCCGGTAAGGATACGATGCCAACCCTTTTATATGTTTAAATGAGAGATATTTGGGAGATTGACTTACCATAACTCGTGAGTGTATTAAATAACTATTATGAAGTTATGCAATATATCCAATAATGGTTAGAGTTTTGATACCACATTTCTAACACTCTTCTTGTCATTTCTGTTAGTTTATTATAAATGATCTCGACAATAAAAATAAAGAAAAACATTTTTATTTTATTTAAATTTAAATAAAAATTTAATTCTAAAATTTTTATTCCTTATCACCACCACAAACAAAAGTTAACTTGAATTTAAGATATTTTTGATACACAACAATAATCGATCAATTGATATATTTCATCCAAAAGTTCCCACCCAAATACTCTTCAAAGAGTCTTCCATTTCAAAAGCTTCTTATGCTTCCTATTTTTTATCTTATGCGAAATTAGCCAACCCGACAAACGTTAAATTCTTCCTATATACTTGCTTCTCCAAGCTTAGGAGAAATGTTCGACTCCGCCTATATACTTGTTGTTCCAAGCATAAGAGAAGTGAAACTGCATTGAAATCACTAAATCTATTTACATCAGGTCACAAATAAAAAGGAAATAATTTTACAGAACTAGTTTAGTGGATCAATGTTGCTCATCAGTAATCACCACCAATAAATAAGTTAACCCACATTCAATGACGAATACATCATTGTCATATCACACCAAGTAATTTGATTAAAAAATGCATCCACTGGTTTGTGGTTGACAAATTTGGTTGTGCTCAAGCCTTATCGAATCCATTTTACCACCTTCTTATGAACCATCCATGAAATCTGAGTACTTAATGATGAATGAAAGTTGGGAGGGTAGTCATTTATGTAATTGTCTAATGGTTATAGAATTTCCGGATCTCTTGCGCAAATGGATTGTATGTTTAAAGATAGTTAAATATTTTAGATTTTCGTAGCACCTTGTAATCATTGTTAAGTATAATCAATTTCAAGATTAGATTCTTTTGCACCTTAGAAATAGAAGGGATTGGGTGCTCTTGCACAATAGATGACATGGATGCATGTTCACGTAGATTCAATTTATTTCTAGCGCACATGAAAATTAATGTATGAATGATAGTTTTAGATGTTAGTTTTTAGTTTATTTTAGTTATTTTGAATGAAGGTTTTAAACGCAGTTATCTCTTGCACGCTTGAAAATTTAAGGTTTGAATGAAGTATTGTATAATGTTTAGATTTCTCTGTTTTCACGTGTTGGAAGGTCACTATAATGATTTGTTGTTGGTTATTTATTTCTTGCGCCATGAAAAATGTATTGTAATGAATGATTGTTTGATATTATATTTCTCACTCACCATGGAAGTTTATGTTACTTTGTGTCGTCTTTCATTGTGATGTCGTCGAGTTGAGTTGATGAGATTTTCATTGTTGACATTATTTTCCTAATGCAATTTATTTTTTACCTAATGTTTGTCGCTTTGTTGTCGTAACGATGGGATCATTACATATGGTATAAGAGTGGGTTAAACCCCACAAATTAGGATCATTACGTTGTCCACTGAATAGACACTTGATTATAATTGGATGCTAATTAATTTTAATTGTATTTGTGCAGGTAATTATGGTTAGAGGATGCCACGGAGCCAGACAATGTGGTTCTAGGGGAGGAGGCATGACACCTCTAGTAGCACCCACACCCGAGGGGTCTAACCCCCAAGGAGAAGAAAAAGTCATCGGACATGAAAAAATAGTTGTGGGAGATGTGGTTGGGTTGATGAGGTACATAGAGGATGTCAGAGGCCCTCTAGACACCATCTAGACATCCACCAGGGTATCGAGGCACTCTGAGAGGATCCACATTCACTACACCATGACGATTGACACCTCAGCAGTGGAGTCCCTACAGAGGACCACAACACCAACATCAACATCGCAACAAAAACAGTTCAAGCTTGTTCAATAGAAGTAACTAGGGTTTCAGGCTGGTGGGCCTTCAACTTCTACTTCGGGTACCAGGAGTACTAGACAGAAGACCAGGTGTTGGTCCTTGGACATGTGGAGAGCCACATTACCAACATGATTGCCCAGTTGAGAGGGCCAGAGAAGCCATATCCGTCAGACAAACTATAGTAGGAGATTTGAGCAAGGCCCATTGAATTCATGCAGTGGTGAATAACCTCCAGGCCGAGCACCGGTCTACTATGCTCGAGACATCAGGTACCATCCTTGACTAGACCCTTAGTATTTTGATAGATCTAGGTGCTACAGAGAGATTTATTTCTAGTGTAGCGCTAAAAATAATTAAGGTAAAGGCAGTCGAACATGACGAGTTTAGCTACGTAGAAATGGATTCAGGAGCCAAACAAAAGGTTGGAGGAAAGGTTACGATTTTTATCCTTAAACTAGGATATTTTGTCATGAAGGCCAACCTGTACGTCACGATCTTAGGATATTATGACTTCGTGATCGATATGGACTGGTTGCAATCACATGAGGTGATACTCAACTGTAAGATGAAACAAATGATTTTGGTGGATGATGAAGGACAAAGACGTGTGATTGTAGGAAGGAACTAGAGAGTTTCCCTAAGGTTCATCTCTTCCCTACAGCTACGAAAGAGCGTGCACAAGGGATGCAAGTTATATGCGATCCTTGTGTTAAATGAAAAGGGAGTGGCAGAAAGACTAGAAAACCTTTTAGTAGTATGAGAATTTGAGGATGTCATCCCAAAGGAGTTACCAGGGTTGCCTCCTGAGAGGGAATTGGAATTTACCATCGACCTAAAACCAAGAACTGAACTGATAGCAAGAGCACCTTATTGAATGTCGACCCCTGAGTTACAGGAGTTGAAAATTCAACTAAAGGAGTTGTTGGATCTAGGACTTATACATCCAAGTGTGTCACCATGGGGTGCACCTGCTATTTTCATATGAAATAAGGATGGGTTGTGGAGACTCTACATTGACTACCATCAATTGAACAGACTTTGACAGTAGTCAATGAATAATACAATCTATGTATGATTAAAGAAAGGAATACTCTATTTCGATTATAATTGAGGAAGTTTCTAATCATTTTGTGTGAGTAACCTCTATCATCTTGAACATTATGTCTCTATGAAACTAGATATTGGAAACCTTGTAGATCTGTGTAAATAAATGATTTTGCAGAGCTTAGATTTTATTTGTAGGATAATCTAAGCTCAGGTGAGAGAGAAATTAATATTGATAAATATCGTGAATGGGATTCAAGAGATCATCGATCACTATAAAGGATTGATGATCTAATCGTCACTGCAACAATGTAATTTGAAGAACACTACATGGAACCATCAGAGCATTCCATCGATGGATGATACTATCTAGATCGGGGTTAATAATGTTTAATCCCAAGATTGAGTGGGAGATGTCTAGTCAATGGTTGATCAAATCTGAGTCATCTATTTGTTTGAGACAAGGAGTTTTGTGATGAAAACATCAGACCGTTGATCCAAAGACATGATTGATGGAGGAGATTCATAGCACACAATAAATTTGCACGAGATTTAATTATGGGGAGGAGTCACACTATTTATCTAGACCATCAAATGATTTGGTGATGTGCCATTTCCATATCAACTCTCACAATGGTAAATTTCTTAATGCACCACCTTATTGGTTAGCACGGGCTGTCCATATCACAAGTTGATTCAGACCAAACCATCAGATCTTTCCTGAAATGGATAAGTGTCTTGACCCTTGATGGGGACTTGGGAAAGAGATATAAAAGAAGAAATTAAGTGCTTAATTGGTTAATCTATGGTCAGAGCTACCGATCGTATAGAAGAGAAAATGGTTAGTGCCTCGTGTTTAGGTTCTTAAGGACTGGTGTAATAAAAAGAGAAAGAAATAAGAAATCAGAGATGATAGATAGATCCTTGGACACCCCATTGTGGGTTTAATGAGAAACAATCCAATATAAGATGCCATACTATGGATACATATTGGGATAGTCTATCAGATCCATTACTTGGTCCAAGTGATCTCAGAAGAAGGAGTTGCAGTAGACCTTGAGAAGATTAAGGAAATCATGGATTGGCCTACTCCTTAGAATGTATAAGAAGTGAGATAATTTATGAGATTGGCCAAATACTACAGAAGGCTCATCCAAGGATTTTCAAATATTTTCCATCCAATCACTTCATTACAAAGAAAGGGAGTAAAATTTATATGGTCAGGAGGATGTGAAGCAAGTTTCCAGCAGCTGAAATATCTCCTGAATAATGCACCCGTCTTAAAGATTGAAGATCCAGATAATGACTTATTGGTTTGTTTGGATTCTTGCAAGGAAGGAATCAGTGGAGTTCTCATGCAATAAGGGAATGTAATAAATTATGAATATATGAAACTAAATAAGCATGAGAAACACTATTTTACACATGATTTGGAGCTTGCAACTATTGTGCATGTATTGAATATGTGGAGGGACCAATTGCTTGGAAGAATATTTTTGTTGATGAAGAATCATAGTGGGATGAAATACTTATTTGATAAGAATTTTTTAAATGCCATACATGCCAAGTGGATGCCTCTCATTAGTGAATTCGATATTGAAATTTGACATATTAAAGGAAAAGAAAATAGAGAAGAAGATGCACTCAGTCCGAGTATGCAAATCATACATCTGGAAAAAACTAGTGTATGTGAGTTATATTTAAAGCTCAAGATCAATAAATGAAGGCTTATAGAAATATCCATGAGCACAAAAGTGTGAGGGATATCAACTAACTAAGGATGGATTTTTTATATACAAAAACAGGTTGTACATACCAAATTCTCTTGAATTGAAGGGACTCATAATGTGTAATGTCCCCCACCTCTTAGAGAGGTGATGCAGAGACTCAGTGGCCTGGGCACCCCCACTAGGTCATAGTCTCACACTGAGGGGGGCAGTCAATGAGGATAAATTTATATTTTTAAGTTGACTTTTAAGAAAGGAAAGGGATAAAGGAGTAAAAGATAACTCAACAGAAGAATAGAAGATTAACCCTAGGAGTTAACCTAACTCAACAGAGAATTAGAAGGAAAAGTATAAGTAAGAGGTTGGGGCACACCTATTAGTCATTCTTATTTTGGTATATTGCTTGTTATTTCTCTTGAGCATTTAGTTTGGGGGTTTTGCTGTACATACCCTTGTGAACAACTCAGTGGTGAAATATCCACTCACCTTGTTCCACAGCTTGGTCTCGGGGATGAAAGATTCCTCCACACCATTCTACTCTCAGCATATCTCCTTCTAGAGCTTCAGAAGATAGCAGGGCCATACTGTTGGGGAGTTTACAGCAAGGGCGCACCATACCATTGAGGAGGGTTCTATCTAGCCAATCAGGAGGAGCGTTGGGCATTTCATCAGTTGGGTTTTATTTGCAGGTGCTCCATCATCATTCTGAGGGTTTTCTTGAGGAGTTATCAACACTCAATCGTCAACAATAGCTAGGGATGATTTGGAGGATAGGAGGATGTCCCACCTTTCTGTATTTCTCAGATCTAGAGAGATCTTCTTGAGATTTGGGTCTGAAACTTCTCCCACGAGATTCTCATAGCCCGATCTATATTCTTGGAGAGTTTCACGTCATTTGGAGGTGTATTTCTTCAAGGACGAGTTGCCTAGGGTTTCATCTATTTAGGAGAGCACAACTCCCTTAGAAGATTCAGCAGTTGGAGAGGTTGGCCTTGGACGTTGGGCTTGAAACTTCAGGAGGCAGATCCCACTACCCTGGTCTATTATCTGATCGATTTTTGGCTCGTTCAAAGTATTCTTCCATCAAGGCTGAATTATTGAGGGCTTCAGTCTTTACTTGAAGTGTGGCACTCTTCAGCTGGAGGGTTTGGTATTCAGATCTGCTTGGTACTGGTCTTCATTTCTTATCCAGCCTCTTGAGGCTTCTTTTGTATTGACGGGAGCATTTTGTAGCAGCTCGTATCTATTGTTTGTATGGCCATCTGAAGTTTATGCCAGATCGGCCATCTATTGTATTGATCCTACATTTCTCATAATAAATAGGTCAGATCTTTGCTTATGCTTCTATATCTTGAATGTATTGTGATCTTCATGTATTGGATGAATCTTGTATGCACTTAATATCTCAATAAACACCTGCACATCAACAAATCAGTGGTAGTTAGTGATTCCAAGCGAAAAAATTGGTTTGGGATCATTACATAATGAATGAGTTTCATAAGAGGCCTTATGTAGGTCACCTTGTTTATCATAAAATGATAAAAACTATAAGAAAGCTATACTATTGGCCCTGGATGAAGAAAAATATTACATAATACATTTCCAAATGCCTAGAATGACAAAAGGTTAAGAACGAGTATAGGCAATCAATACAATTGTTGTAGCAATTAACAATTCTAGAATGGAAGTGGGAAGTGATATTTATGGACTTCATCACTAGATTTCCAAGTATATCCAAGCAACATGATGCAATCATGGTAGTGGTGGATACATTGAGAAAGGAAATGCACTTCATTCTAGTGAAATCCACCTACAAAGAAATTGACATTGCAAATATTTTCATAAAAAATAAATTTTCAGGTTACATGGCATGCCCAAGATAATCATAGAGATGGAGATGTCGAATTTACTTCAAATTTTTGGAAGGGTTTATTTCCAGGCTTCATGACATAGTTGGTTTTCAACATTTACTACCATCCTTAGACAAATAGAAAAAATGAAAGGGTAAACAAAGTGTTGGAAGACATGTTAAGAATGTATTCTATGCACCAACCCAAGAAGTGGGAAGATTACTTATCCCTGATGGAGTTTTCCTATAATAATGGCTACTAGGAGTCACTGAAAATGAGTCCCTTTGAGGATTGATATGGAAAAAAATGTAATATTCCAATCGGTTGGAATAATCTAGTGGACTGGATTACACTTAGACCAGATATGCTGAAAGACATGGAACCGGAAGTGGCTAAGATCAAGTAGAACTTGAAAGTGGAATAGGATGAAAAAAAGAGCTATGATGATAGAGATAAAGTGCATAGGGAGTTAAAAGTGGGAGACCATGTATACATTAGGGTTAAGCCCAAGAAAATTCCTTTAAGAATGATATCTTGTGCTAATTTAGCACCCCACTACTGTGGATCACTTGAGATTCTAGAGAGAGTGGGACCGGTGGCATACAAGTTTGCCTTACCTCATACTGTTAAAGAACATAATGTATTCCATATATCCTTACTTAAGAAATATGTTCATGATTCTAATGACATCATTGATTGGACTATGATCAAGGTGGAATCCAAATTAGAATTCCATCCTAAGCCTTAGTTCATACTAGACAAGAATGATAATTTTTTCTTGAATTGAGGTGGAGTGGAAGTACTTTGGATCAGATGAGGCCACATGGGAACTAGAGGGTGCCATGAAAGAGGCATACCCATTTTTGTTTATCGTATAAGCTAATAATGAAAATAGTAGAACATTGAGGATGGTGTTCCTTTAGGGGGGGAATGTAACACCCCATTTTCCCCCAGTTTGTAATTATAACTATGTCTTAGTGTCAGCATGAGTTATGAAAAAAACATCTATCAATTTTGAGACAATAATAGACAATTACGAACACTGTAAATGTATTTTATATAGTTAATGAAAATTCACCGAACAAATGGTTGAAGGATGGAGAACTGGTACTATCCATGATACCATGAGAGGAAATGGGTGAGGGGGTTGGGGGATTTCCTTGTCTTCCAAGTAATTAACCTTCACCAAATAACTATATTACCAAAATTTAAAATTGGAATTATTTTCCCTCTCTCCCCATTTCCCTAAAATCAGTTAATGAAGGGGGTTTTGTAGTTGAGCATCCAACAACCTATGATAATGGAGGTATGGAGAGATGGTTGGGTCAGCTAAAAACTATCATCTAAAGGTAGGGAAAAAGCACCCACCTCATTTTCCTTATTGACCTGTGAATACCTTTGCTATAAACAAGAGAGATGTTATAGCAAGATTTACCTCACCCCATGCAACTTTATTAGAAGACCTTTTCAATTTCCCTATGTAGACTTGAAGTCCCATTTTGCAATTTCTAGAGCTAAAAAATGTATTTTTCCACATATACGCACCCTAACAGCTATACAACATGCGTATATGCAGGTTGCACCATTAAATCCTGCGTATCCATGGGTGCATTAATTCCATGGGTGCATTTTTTATGAATGTTTATGGATTATGATATTATATGTGCTAAATTTATATATTATCACCATAATCTTGCGTATCTTGGTTGTTGAGGACAGGTTGTAGGTATATTGCTTTGAGTCAAGTGCTCAATGATGGACTTCATCGAATGCCTGAACGAGGTAGGCTCTTTATCTTGTCTTGTTAGCATATATGTTGATATAGCATACATGATACTAGAGTTGATTTCTGTAGTCATTTTTGTTTTTTGTGGTTTATTCCATGCCATAGAGTGATTTTCCTCGTGACAGAATTGACGACCATACTGGGGAATGAATCTTCTTTTCGGGGTTTGGAGTTTTTTTCTCCTTTGATTTCTCTCTCTTATCTTGAGTTTCTTGTCATCTCATTGCTTGATATCCTCTGTTCATTTTGAGTCTGAGTTTCTTGGCCTTGTCCTTAACCTGGAAGTGTTTCGATACATATATGTGGGTTTTTCCCTGACATTCACGTACATACATGATATGTCATTCTGTAGGAAGCGTATATATGAGGTTTTCTCCTGAACAGTCGTGTACATCATCCTTGTTTTTTTGATTACTGAGTTTGATGTTTTCTCAGTAAGTTTTGATGGTTGTTGAGTCTTATTAGGTATCTACTATGACTGTTAGGTGCTTGCAGAGTGATAGTAAAACTTTATTTGGTTCAATTTCGGGCGGTTTTTTCTTTCTCATCATCATTTTCATTGATTTTCCTTGCATCCTAGGTTGGGTGTTTTCTTCTTGATACTCTAGTTGGTTTGTCTCTGTTTACGTATAGTAGGGTATTCATATCAAGCTATTGTTCAGTTCTTGCATTTTGACTCTTTTATATTGAAAATACAAAAAATATACATTTTGCATTGTTGGCATTTGATCTTTTGGGTTCTTTTAAATGATATTAGTACATGTACAGAAAGATTGCATCTTATTTGAAATTGCAGAATTAAATTGAAAGTTGCATTTTGAAAATGTTATCATTTGTTGGGAATTGAAGTTAGGACTTTTCATTTTACTTATATTCATTTATATTACTTGTTGATTCGCAACATCATCATTTTCACGACCGCACCTTTTGAGTAAGCAAATACACTAAAATTAACACTGATAAATTTAAAATTGATTAGAAACGATTTTATTTTTTAGGGTGCACAAACTAGCTTAATATTTAGAGCCTTGGAATAGGATTTTGTGAGTAAACTTCTCCAAGGCTATTAAACATATGTGTCTGAATAAGGGAGTGGTGAAATCCATTGTATAATTGGTGACGTCAGGAGGCTCCGCTCACACCAGAGTTAAGAACGAGGTCACGTGAGGTTGGTTGAGGGGTTATCCCCCTGATACCTTATTAGCATTAGATATATTTATGGGGATCTATTCGTATATGGGGGTCTTTCTAGTACCTTCACCTCTGTGAGAGGTGGTTCTTTCAAGATTTTGATCTTTTTTACCATGCCCATATGGTAGACCTAACTTATAACTGTTCTCCTACACATTGGTTATATCGTGGTGGCTTAGTTTCATGACATAGGTAGCCACATAGGTTACTTGCGGGGGTTATTCTACAGGTACCCTGGGTCAAATAAGGGTCGGAGAACACACAACCTTTATGGAGGATTACCTCTTTGGGGGGATCTAATTGACTGGTTATTAAGCCCACATGGGCCCTTATAAATGATTCAGATACCTCCTATCTTTTGCAGGGAGTCTCAGGATACTCTTGGGTGAGGCATACCTATTTTAGGGAGGGAGGCCCCTTTCAACCACTTTATCCTAATTGTGTGCATATTGGCCTCTTATTTATTTTTGGTGTTCTCTTTGATGGTTATTTGGCATTAGTATTTTCTATTGCATCGTGAGTTTCATTATTATGGATAGTGGAGTCCCCTTGACTCCCACAATTAGCGCTACCCATCCCATGGCCTTTGCTCATTTCATGGGGACAAATACTTCTGTATATCCTTGTGGTATGCATAATCACGATACTCAGTCAATATATTGGGCCTCTAATCATATTGTTCTCAGTATTCTAAACATGTCTTCATGCTTTCCATCCTCTCCCTCGCCTTCTTATATGAATCCTTGTTTTTTTATCTAGGGGCATGATGTTGCCTTTTTCTACATTTTCATTTGATGGGAGTCATATCTCTCAACCAACTCTCATAGTGGGAGGTTGGAATCTTCCTTCCCATAGATTCAATCCTAGATTCACTTTTCGAGGAGAAAGTACTCAAATGGGAAATCATTCTAGTCATTACACTCCATCCATATATCCTTCTTCTGCTATGCCAATTCCTATGAACACTTTTCACATGGAGGAACTCCATCTATACTCAGGTATTTCATATGAAGGGAATCAATTTTATAGTACGAGCTACCCCCTTCATGGAGTCCCTTATTCCGGGGGAAACATATATCCTCACCTGAGTAACCCTCGTCATGACATTTTCTCTTCACAAACTCCTTCCTCGGTGAAGATGCCTTTACAATCCTTTGTGAATCATCTTGGAGGAGGATACTACCCTGCTGGGCAGGGCTAGGGTGTAGAAAAAAACCCGTACTAGCCTGCGATTTCTCAAACCTAGTCTTTCCAGGAACCTTGGTCTCAAATGATAGAACCATCCACTGTAAGTCAAGCTAGGGGCACAACTCTAGTCATTGTTAGTCACACCACACATACATCATGAACCTTTGTAAATCATGTTGGAGATGAGCCACTAGCCTCTACAAGTCATGCTGAGAGCCTCTACAAGTCATGCTAAGAGCATGTCACCAGCCAGTGTAAGTCATGCTGGGGGAATTCATATGATTGAGAAGCCTCGACATAAGACCAAGTTCCTTTGTAGGATTTGCAAAGGGAATCACCTTATTCGTCTGTTCCATGCTACTCCCGTGGCACTAGAAACACAATCCTTGCTTGATAGCCCTTCGGGTTCTGAGTCGTTTTTGGTTTCCCAACATCCTAATCCTTCTTTGACTGATATAGAAATCATGTCGATGCAATATTCAGCTGATACCACTCCTATTTTGAGGAGTGGTGCATCTTTTGACCATGTCATTAACATTTTTAGTCATGTACCTTCTAAACAAGAGAGCATCCCACTCTCTCCGAGTACACTCCCTCCAAGTCCGAGGGAGGTTTCCTTTGATTGGGATGGTCTTGTAGGGTATCAAATTCCTTCTTCTACACCCTTCCAGATAAGGGACGTTCTTCGATATATCATAGAGAAGCTAACCTCTGCAAGTATTTTATCCTCCTCTACTTGGAAATCTTTGGGTTTTCCCAAGCTTGTGTCAGTTATTCGTAAGTTGTTGAACTTTAACAGAAGTCCTACATGGGAGCACTTGCCTCCCCCATGATATGCTTCTTAGAACAACTTCAACGAGTCTGGTTTAATCTCTTTTTCGAATCTCTCGAAAAGTGAAAAGATTGTCGAGTGAACTTGTCACTTTCACACTCATAAATTGAATTTGAAAGGATGTCTAATTGGTACAAGTTTAACTCTTTTTCAAACCAAGTATACTAAATTTACGAAAAAAGGACATTCTTTGGTGTTAAGTTGTAATTTCATCTCATTCTCTCACTTGTAGTATTGAGCCTTTTTCTGGTTGTAGCTTTCGAATTATAATCCTATCACCTTAGCAATTTGCATCATCAGCCAAGCAAAGCCTTGTTTATACCTTTTGCAGCTTGACACCTATACCCAAAGAGGAAACATTCCCCCGAGTGTCCATATCTTGCATGCACCTCCTTACATTGAGCATAGGTATGTTCCACTATTGAAACTAGTTGCTTTCTCACATCACTCTTTCCTCCTCTGTATCATAGCATTAATTTGACTATGAAAAAACAAAAAAACATGGGTGGGAAAAGAATATTATCTTTTGTTGGAAGCAGTCGTGTCACCTTTGAATAGTGAAAATTTTTTTGAGTCCATTTGTCATCAAAATTTTGGGTGTAGCATGACCTTGGGAAGTTGTGCTCATTACTTATATTTTACTCCCTCGACTGGTTACTCTTCCAGTCCCTATGTAGAGTTTGATTGGTGCCTCCTACATCACAAAGTTTCATCATTGAGTCTATGTTTCCAGAGTCATCCATATGTCTCATGCTCTTTTTCAAAGGATGTCCATTAGCCTGTGTTGGCCATTTCTTAGAACTCTTGACTTTTCATGTCCTCTATACCCTCAATGTATCTTAGAGTTACGTGAACTTGTAGTCCTACCGTGCACCCTGGTCCTACTTTCCTTATGGTTAGGTAACCTTGAACCTAGTAGTCGACATCTTCTCATTGGTCGTTGACTAGGGGGTTTCCCTTGTGTTCGATGACAATAAATCTATTCACACATTGGGATTCATGAATTGTCTTGGATTCCATTATCCTTATTGATGGTTTCCTATCCTTTGTCGATAATTTTCCTCATTGGTTTCTATTCATAGGGCCTTTTTCGTGCACTACTTGCATCTGGTGCATGCAGAAGACGCACATGGTCGTTGGTTCATGAACATTTTCTTCATATGAGTTCCTCCAAATCATCAAGCTCGTGATTTATGCCTCATTTTGAATGATGAGAGATGCCTCAATGCTCTCCTTTCAATGGGTCTACTTCCATCGACTTCAACCCATCTATTCTAGAAACAAGACCTAGAGTCTAGTGAGTACCTAGAGGCTTGCAGTCATCAGTGGCAGGTTCTCTCACCATCGACAGTTGGGAATACATCAATGTCTCTTGATATATGGATTCTTCAAGTGTTCGACCTCAAAACCTTATTCACACTTGTAAGAATGTACTTGGTGCCTTGATACCTAATTTCCTTATTGGTAGGATGTCTTGCGTTTGTTAACGATATACTTTAATGACCGGTAATCAAACAAAGTCTCATTGTGTTCAACCTCAACTACTTTATTCACATGATGTAGACTTGCACCTTTGGCAGACCGTGTAGAAGACTTTAAGACATCCGTTCATAGTCACATCTTTCCTAAGCTGTTGCTATCATTCATTGGACCAATACCTATATGACTTTAGTGATTATGGGAGATCAGATTGTACTCCATTGTATACATATATCCTCAAAATGATTTTGAGACTGGTTTTCACTGGGCCATGTTCATGACTATGATAGCCTATGGCATGTATCTCCTTGTGTATTTCCTATTCATGGCCATGAATAGTTGTTTGGTATATTTACACATGGATCTGTAGGGTAATTCAATTGGTAACCATGTGCACAAAGTCATTATATATTGTAATATTATTATGAGAAACTAGTTCATCCATCCGGGTCTCCATTACTCCACTTATGGGAATTATAATGTGTTTCAACCATCGTAAATACTCCTCTACCTCACACATTAGGGGGCATCTGTTATATAAATATTTTCCTCATCCCATGCAACTTGCTTATAAGGCCTTTGCATTTCCCCATGTAGACTTGAAGTCCCCTTTTGCAGTTCCTAGAGATAAAAAATGTATTTTTCCACATATATGCGCCCTAACAGCTATACAACATGCGTATATGCAGGTTGCACCATTACAGCCCATGCACAATGGGTTTTGTGCTCAAAATTAAAATATTGTGTCGGTTTCCATGTCACGTCACGGGATCCATGATCCTTGACCTACCATATACTGGAAACATTCCAACTCGGCCCTTTAGTTCCATTTGAAGGCTATAAATGGGCCTTATCCCAACTGTGGAAAAGGGGAGAAGAATTCAACTTTGAGAGAAAAGTTACTTTGGAGAAAGTATTAACTTCATATTGAGTCTGCATCCATTTGTCCTTCTAAGTATGAACACATTGTTGAGCCCCCAAGATCTTCCCTATGTGATGGAGAACCTCATTGTCTCTCTTATATGAGCTTGCCTTTGGTGGAGGATTGAAGTGGTGGAGGTCCAACTGTAAGGGACTTAGTTTCTCGGTTTCGAACATGCCGACATAGAAGTTTGTCATTCATACACTTCTGTTGATTACATTTTAATAGAAATACTCTTTTCTTATCCAATTAATATCTTGCAAATATATGAATTGTTATTCCATGGGCGTATTTGTTATGAATATTGATAGATTATGCTATTATATGTTCTAACTTTACATATTACCACCATATGATTGTGTATCTTGGTTGTTGAGTACAAGTTGCAGGTATATTTCTTTGATTCAAGTGCTCAACGATGGACTTCATCGAACGTCTAGATGAGGTAGGCTCTTTATCTTGTCTTGTTAGCATATTTGTTTATATAGTATACCTGATATTAGAGTTGATTTCTGCAGTCATTTTCGTCTATTGTAGTTTACCCCATGCCATAGAGTGATTTTCCTCATAAGAAGAACCCACAAGGGGAAGTGGGTAGAACACATAGGGGCTATGGGGAGAGAGTTCCAATATCCATGGAAGCACCCATGAGCAGATAGAGAGAAGAGATCAAAATCGTGAGTGGACTCATTGTTGAAATTTTATAGGAAAGAAAGACCTGATTTGGCTTCTATAAATCATGCTAAGGGATTCCAAATGCAATCGGGGTCAAATTATAGCAAGTAGACTTGCTAAATCTTGAATTGGACTATGGAAATTAGATAGAAAATAAAAAAAATTGAACCTGAACTGAGAAAAGAGGGATGTGAATTTTGATGTTGGATGGGAAAGGAAAAAAACAATGATAGGGAAGGGTGTTGAGGGACTACGTAGGCAGTGAAGGAATCCCTTCTATAGAGGTGGCCAACTGGGAAGACATATATGAAAATTATTTGAGGTCTTGGGCTTGGTGGGTAGAAAGGGATTTACACCATTTGATTTCTTGTGAAGGAGAGTGGCATTCACACCCATTAACTCCATTGATAAACTATGTTTCCCTAGTGGTATCATGGCCTAACACATGGGTGTCCTGTTTTAGAAAGGCATTAGTGTAGAAAATCCTATGGTTGGGTGGAAAATCTCTCACTTGCAATCAGTTGGTTTGGACAACAAACTATAAATAGATAAATTCTTATTTATACTCTGTATATCCATATGAATGTTCAATCTGTAAGATTTCTATGCTTGTGGAATTTATCAAACTGTATGGTCTATTTGTAGGAATCTATGAGGAATGGAATGGATGTATATTCCAAGTTTCTTTTATGTACAATAATTTACTTTCTGGTTATTTTTCTTTTGAAATCATGTTGAAAACATTCTGTAAATTAGAGTCAAACTCTTGATAATTGCATGGAATGCATAGAGAAAGCATGATTTACTGACTAAAGGAGTTTATTGGATGTATGTTACACGTCTCCATACATAATGATGTTTTCATCAATCACAAATGTAACACTGGGTTTTGATGTATGCATAGTGTGTCGGGGAAGAGGAGTTGTGAATCAACCTTAAATAGATTTTTCCTACAAATGAGAATTATCACTCCTCCCGTCGCAGAGGTATATTTGCAGGAATTGTGTTATATAACATGCTAAGTTGTTGTATGGAAAACATCAGTCTTGTAATCTAGCATTGTAAGTTCATACACCAATTTAGAGGATGAAAAGTTGTATGCGGTGGGATTAGCATGTGATAGACTATTTGTTTTTTGGCCTATAAAAGGAAATAAGATTCATAAGTTGAGAAATTGTGGAGCAAAGGATCAAATTACATTATGATTGAGGAGTGGACTCAGTTTTTGTAGTTATCTGGGTTGTAGATATACGACTATCCAGAGTTTGGACTTTTATTAAGGAGAAAGAAAATCTTTCCAAGAACCTTGATATCTGTATTGAAGATTATGTAACACCCCAAAGTTGTTTAATGCAATTAATTTGATTAATGTAATTAATTTGATTAATGCAATTTAGTTTATTAATATAATTAGTTGATTAAGTTTAGATTTAATGTTTTTGTTTAATTGACTGATGAATTCAGACTTAATATTGATTATTAAATTAATTGATAACTTCGATTCAATATTAAGGATTAAATTGATTTATATATATATATATATATATATATATATATATATATATATATATATAT
>ML777578.1:315570-355210 GCA_009831015.1 Picea engelmannii
TGCTAGACAATATTTATTCTGTTGTATATCCCAAGTTTTGGCCCTTCTATTTATGAAACTTTCTTTTATGTAGTTATATGATATTTCTTCTCTGCAATGCCACAGGTCTAATCAAAATTGGATGTGCCAAGTGGAATTTATTGTAACCTCCCCACAACTTGCCGATTTTTTGCCTTTCCAGGAGATCTCACTTGTATAGCATGCCCCGCCAAAAATAATTGATATAAAATTATGAAAATCGTACCAGAAATACTACAGACTGTCCATGATCCAATGAAACTAGTCCCACTCAATTTGTATACTCTAGGAATAAGTTATGATTGTTTTACCTGAAACACCTTCTTGAGACTATTCAATAGGACTAGTCAGATACCCTATCTTACACAAGGTGTATATACAAATTTGATATGACCCAGAAGATGAACGTTTTACCACAAATACCTTTCTAATTTCTGTAAATAGCCTATGGAGTTTAGGGTATGAAACGTTACAAAAAAGTTTTTATAGAGAAAATTCTGCAATGACTCAGTTCAGGATGATTCTAGAACCCTATCTTGTATAGGCTGTATCTCCGAAAGTATAATGCCTCAAGAGATAAATTTTGAACCCAACGTACCTTGATCCGTATAATAAATATCCTCCAAGCCGTTCCTTCTGAAATGTTGTATAAAAAAAGTTATAGAAAAAATTCCAAGGTGTCTCAGATGTAGCAGCGAAACCCCAAGACCTTGAGCTCTAATACCATATGTTAAGAACCAAACATCAATATAGCATAGAAAAACCTCAGGAAAAGTACTCATCGCCTTGAAAAAGAGATAATTTTAGATAATAAGCCTCTTCGAGGGGGCAACCTCCATTTACCCCACTTAAATGTTCAAGTACAAGATGATTCAAAATGAAAATGTCTCCTTGGTATATATAGGAGAYTAAGAGGTATAATTAMAACTAATGGCCTAAAGCCGACATAAATAAAATAACATTACTAATATAATATGCCCCAAATTAAGGGGTAATGAGCCAATATTAGGGATTAACACTATGATAGCAATTTTAGGTTTTGTTGGACTTATGACTGCCAACAATAAGCCTTTGAAGGATAGGATAGTACTGGTGAGCTGAATAGCTCCTTCAAGGAGTTGCAAAAACCCAATTCTGAAATTTTCTATAGAAAATAGAGAAACCCTAGGTCCAAAAAGTCAAAATGCTTGAAATTGTAGTTTGAGACTTGTCGGAGGTGCGTTGAAGGAGACCATACACACCTATGCTCTTTTTAGCCCCAACGTCCAAGTGCCAAGTGCTGAAATCTCTCATAAAGGTAGGGCGTATGAAATTTCTGGAAACCCTAGGAGGGTCATACAGTTTATGCAGGAGAGAGAGGATGGCTGAAATGTGTTTGTGAAATGGGTTCTTCAAGACCTATGCTCCGATACCATGTTGATTTTTCAATATTCAAGGTTTAAGCATGAATTTCATTCCATTTTAGCATTTAACTTAAACCATAAACTATTTTGTTGCAACAACCAAGATCAGAAGAAGAAACACCATGCACAAGTACACAAGAAGTATCCTAGGAAACCCTTCTCAACAAGGGAATAAAGCCTAGCTAATCCTTTTCTATATTCTTCAAGAGAAATACATTCACCACCAATAAAACATAGCACACAAGAGGGTGCTTGAAAACCATAGAATACTAGCGCCCAAGAGAGTGCTTGCAAACCCTAGAAAACTAGCGCCCAAGAGAGGTGCACACTTTTCCCAAGAAGATGTACTTGCTGAAATTTCCAAACTCACACAAAAGATATGATTCCTTAATGGGGAATTTACCTTTAATTATATTAAACTTGACCTATCAACAAAAGTTTCTATTGGCACAACATGGCCGACCTCTCTAACTCACAATATAATTAATAATAACCATATTAATTATATTTTACATTAATTATAAATTACATTAAGGTGTGGCCAACCTGTACAATTTACATTACAATTAGGGTTACAGGTACATTTGACTCTTGAACAATATAGAAAGGGATCTCATACACTCACTAGTGCTCAACCACTAGGGGCACATCCATAGGGATGTCCATATCTCTATCTCACTGCATCTCACAGGAAAACCACACTCACTAGTGCTCAGCCACTAGGATCATGTTCACCTGTGCTTATCCACAGGTACGTCCACTCAACAGATCTCTTTCCCACTGCATTACATTGGAGAGTCATCTAGATTTCATCATTTCAACTCTCTGATCAGAGGAGGCTAATACATCATCTTCATATCTGTATCATATGGGAATTCACACGTTCACCTTATGCTCATCCACAAGCACGTCCAACTCAACAGATCTCCTTTCTCACTGCATTACATGGGAGAATCATCTGGAGTTCTTCTAAACTCTCAGTAAGGAGGAGACCATCACTATGTTCTATATCTATCTCATATAGGAACCACACACCCAACTCATGGGCTCTCTCTCAGGTCTACTCAATTAATCTGTGTCCTAGAGGATGTCTCACACAACTGTAATCATCAACAGGTGGGAACCAAATGGAGGAGGAAACAATGTGTGAGAAGAATTTTTGGGACTCAAATTATGATTTTGGAAATGGGGTTGCTTAATATATTGGAGATAGTAGTGGGTTGTGATTTTTGGGACTTTGGGCATAGAGGTCCAAGAAACCTGTTTTCTTGGAGCTAGAGAGCTATTAAAATTGTTCCTAGTTAGGTGGGAGGATAAAAAAATATTTTTTTAAGTAGTTGAAAGTTGATAGGAAATAAAGAGCAACAAACATCAAACAACATAATCAAAATACTAAAGAAAACTTTTGGAGAGGTATTTACTAGACTTATCTTTGATTTATGTTTTGAATTAACTTTAGAATCAAAGGACTTAGGCAAACTTTTGGAGAGGTATTTACCATTCTTATCTTTAATTTATGATATGAATAATACTTGAATTATGTTGCAATTAATTACCGAGATTTTTTGTTGTAATTGATATCTTATAAGATCTTCAATCTTGAAATTATCACATAGAACAATGAAATTCATAGACTTATCACATAACTAATAGAGGAAATCATAAAACATTTCAAACTATCAAACGAAAAAAATAAGATTTTTTTTAGCTAGTTTAAAATTTATTTGCAAACCACGAGAAAGCCACAACACTTTGGGCAATGACCATGGTGACTAGTACTCCACCTCCACCAAACAAAAAAGAAGAAGAAAGGAATCCATGCACTCTACCAACCACCACACAAACCTTGACCTACACATGTAAGCCTACATGAAAAAAGGATCAAACTCTCACCAAAAAAAATCGGAGGCCAGAACCTAACACAATGAAAGCCAAAAAACCTCAATCTATGAAAACGCAAGATAACTAGTTCGAACATTTGACAACACACAAATAAGACCAAGAAACAATTGTCCTGGTTTACCACCATAGGTAATGGAGCTGAGACCGCTTGTGATGAGTTGGTGAGGGAAGAGGTTGTACATGGTGTCCATGGTCGTGCCCTTTGGGTGGGAGGTGGGTCATGGAGCCATGGGTCATGCCCCATGCACCTCCGTGCTAGGAAGCATAACCAAAAAAACTCTACCAAACGGAAGAGGCATTGAAGGATGGAGGTTTTTTTTTCTTAAGTCTTTACGATCAAGATTGAGGATGGGAGGGCATGTGGGCCTGCATGCAACCTCCGTGTCTACAACCTGCGTTGTCTTTGTTTTAAAATTTAGTTTTATTCATTTATTTTTATTTTATTTATTAATTTTTATTTGTTAATTAATTATTTTATTTTTATTTTTATTTTTATTATGATATTTTATATAATATGCTTAATAATGTTAAATAATTAATTAATATATAAGTTTTTTGAAAAAATAAAGGATTATATATATTCTTTTAAATAATTATATAATGTAGTATAAATGATTGCTAAATAAAATAAAATAAAAACCTTGCAATATAAGAAGAAGATGTATGTAGCCCAATGGTAACACCTTAGACTTCGATAAAAAAAAGTTAAAAAGATTGTATGTTCAAAGGTATTTTTATTTCTAAAATAAAAATTATATTTATTTAAATGCTTATATAATGGAGTATAAAAACACAAAATTATATATATTTAAATGCTTATACAATGGATTATAAATGATTAATTATATATAATGCATTTTTATAACATTCTACTCTTGTGCACACTTGATTCGACTTATTATTTGAGGACACTTACGTGCAAGTGATCTGCTTCATTATATGATTGACTCTTCGCTTACGGATTATGATGATGTTGTGGATATGATGATATGTTATTTGATTATATATTTGTTGACAAGTGATATTGACTGGTTTCTCTTGAGTGTGCAGGGCTATTGACAGATTGAGGATGCCAATGGCATCGATGGACCTCCTTGGACTCTGGATCGAGTCAGGGAGTGGATTGTTATGGTTTGAGTATTTCTGTTATTGCATATGTGACATATGACTGGTATATTATGATGTTGTTTTTGGATCATTGACATGTTTCGTTGATGGATGCAGGCTGACAATAGCTTGCTAATCAGACTCACATTTGGAGTAAAGGGGTCATGCACAAAAACTAGAGATATTGAGGGAGAGGTGTGGCACCAGTCTGCCACAACCTACTAGCACTCCCTCCATGGCTCGAACTATAGGTTAACGATTACCTAGTTCGAGAGATCCACGATGTCGTAAGGAAATACTAAGATAGTCGCTCACAAAGATTCTAAGGGGCATGCAATAAGGCATGGTCCTTATTCCTTAGAGGCATTTAGTCTACCACAAGTTCGCCCGATGGAGTATTGTCTCTAAGGGATCGACGTCTACCAAAATTAGCCAAAAGGCAAGTGGCACCCTTGGAGCACGTAGTGCATCTTGAAGGGAACGTCGCATAAATGAAACTTGAATGAAGGCGAGTGGCACCTTTGGAGCACATAGTGCGTCTTTAAGGGCACATTGTGATTTTAACACTGGTGAGTCAATGAACCTAGGTACCTAGAAAACAATATCTCATTTTGACCTGGACAACCTTAAGATAATTGTTGTATGAGTAAAGATTAAAAAGTTTAAAATTTCCCTTAAAAACAATTTTTCTAAGCCTAGTTGAATTTAAAGCCTAGGTCTAAGTAGGACATGAGAACTAAAAATTAATTAAGCAAGTAATAAAGGGGGGATGAAGAAAAATGGGGGGTAAAAATTAAATTTAAAAATTAATGGAGGATTAAATGATTTAAGAGATTAATTGGTGTTTATGTGCAAAACTTTCTAAATTCGAACTTAGATAAAAAGGGGAAATTAATTGCAAAAGGGATGTGGAACATAGAAGGAATATAGTATAGAGAAGTTTCCTAAAATGAACTCAACTAAGCTTTAAGAAAGACGTCATTCATTAAGGGAATGTGAGGGATTAAAGGGACATTGAGGAACGTTTTTAGGAGGGTGAAGGAAATTGACAATTTAATTTAATGAATTAAATGAATTTCTGGTGCAACTAAGGGATTGGGTAACAAGTGTATGGGGGAGATTTTTCCTAAGAAAAATTTAATAAATAGAATTTAATGTGCATTTTTGCAACTAATCACTAAGAGAACTCTATCAATGAAATGGTGGAGGAGGGGAATGGATCACGTCTGGTATGCGTAAGGTTATGCTTCCGAATTTTACTCTTGATTAATTTTTCTTGTGGGAGTTGGGATATCGATCTCGAATAGAGAGTGGTAGCTCGACCTTGCGAGGTGAGATGAGAGCTAGATTTCTCTGGTTGTGTGTGTGTGGCCTCTTTGCAACTCAGGGGGCTCAGGGGGAAGAAGAGTATCCCTAGTGTTGGTTGGGAGGTACCGGTGAGGTCTCATCAGTTAGAAAGAAGGCGCTGGACAGAGTGCAAGTGCAGGAAAACCACTTTAGATTCTGCGCCTTTGGTTACGGTACTTTTAATTGTGTTAATTTTTTGTTTTATTCTGCATTTAATCTCGTCGAAAATTTGAGAAATTCGGTGTTAAATTTATGTTTTATTCCGTGTTAATCTCGTCGAAAATTTTGTGAAATTCGAGGTTTAAATTTGTTCTATTCTACATTTATTCTCGTCAAGACCAGTATTTGAAGATAAGTTAAAATTTTGTACATGGCTTTCTTATTGTTGGAAACTGTGAAGGACTTCTAAAATGAGTTGGGCGAGTTCGTTTTGATATTGTGTGACTTATACTTAACCCTTAAACCTTTGTAGTTGTTTGTAGTTGGGAGTACTAATGTTGAACTAATAGACACAAAGGGGATTATTCTATGCTTGGAAGTGACAGTTGTAATATATCCTTATCAGTACTTTAACTTAGCTACATAGAATATTAACGGATTGTAGAATTTACAAAACTGCATCTATTCAACCCTCTTAAACGAATGCAAAAGAAGAATGCAACCACACCCGGGAAGGAAATGTGATATGAATAGTAAAACACCTTCAATGCTGGAAGTCATAAATCATAGTACAATGCAGGGTTGTAGTTAGTTCACTGGTGCTCCCAAAAGAAAAACAGTTCCCTTTCTTTTTCGTTCTATTGATTGACCTCTACATTATTTGCACTTCCTGGTTCTCTTATTGTCTAACATATCTGATGGCGGTTGGATATTTCTTAATCTTAAAGATGAAGCAGTCAGATTGTTGCACTACATTTTTGGATGGGGAAAGTTCCTTCCTTCCTTCACCTCTGCATTGGGAAAGTTCCCTCTGGGATTCTCATATTAAATAAAAACTTGGCGTTAACTCTCCTTCTCTGTGCTCCACCCCATCACCAACGTTTTTAGCTTGTCATCAACTCTGTTCCTTCCCTCTGTTGCCATGATTTTAGCCCCCAGCGAATGTCCGTGTTTTTCTAAGAGACTACCAGGCAGTTAAATTCTTCCTATATACTTGGTGATCCAAGCTTAGGAGAAATGTTCGATTCCACTGATATACTTGTTGTTCCAAACATAAGAGAAGCACAACTGCATTGAACGCACTAAAGCTATTTACATCAGGTCACAAATAAAAAGGAAATAATTTTATCGAACTACTTTAGTGGATCAATATTGCCCATCAGCAATCACCACCAATAAATAAGTTAACCCACATTCAATGACGAATACATCATTGTCGTATCACGCCAAGTAATTTGATTAAAAACTGCATCCACTGGTTTGTGGTTGACAAATTTGGTTGTGCTGAGGCCTTATCGAATCCATTTTACCACCTTCTTCTAAACCATCCATGAAATCCGAGTACTTAATGATGAATGGAAGTTGGGAGGGTAGTCATTTATGTAATTGTATGATGGTTATAAAATTTTCAGATCTCTTGGGCAAATTGATTGTATGTTTAAAGATAGTTAAAGTTTTCAGATTTCCTTAGCGCCTTGTAATCATTGTTAAGTATGATCGATTTCAAGATTAGATTCTTTTGTGCCTTAGAAATAAAAGGGCTTGGGTTCTCTTGCGCAATAGATGACGTGGTTTCATGTTTGCGTAGATTCAGTTTATTTCTAGCATGCATGAAAATTAAAGTATGAATGATAGTTTTAGATATTAGTTTTTAGTTTATTTTAGTTATTTTTGAATGATAGTTTTAAACTAAGTTATCTCTTGCACGCTTGAAAATTTAAGGTTTGAATGAAGTATTGTATAATGTTTAGATTTTTCTATTTGCACGCGTTGGAAGGTCACTATAACGATTGGTTGTTGGTTATTTATTTCTTGCGCCATGAAAAATGTATTGTAACGAATGATTGTTTGTTATTATATTTTTCGCTTGCCATGGAAGGTGTCATCTTTCATTGTGATGTTGTCGAGTTGAGTTGATGAGATTTTCATTGTTGACATTATTTTCCTAATGATTTTTTTTTTACCTAATGTTTGTTGCTTTGTTGTCGTAACGTCGGGGTCGTTACATATGGTATTAGAGCGGGTTAAACCCCACAACTCGGAATCATTACGCCTTCCACTGAATAGCCACTTGATTATAATTGGACGCTATGTAATTTTAATTGTATCCATACAGGTAATCGTGGTTAGAGGATGTCGCAGAGCCAGACGACATGGTTCTAGGGGAGGAGGCACAAATAGTTGTGGGAGATGTGGTTGGGTTGATGAGGTCCATAGAGGATGTCAAAGGCCCTGATTAGCCATTTGTATAGAGATGAGGCCAGGGCATTGACACCCCCTGAGGGTCCACCGCATGCCCCACCCGGTATTGGTAGCATTCACCGAGAACTCGAGAAGGTCAAGTTTCTTGACTTCTTTGGTGCCACAAATGACATAGCCACCGAGGCATGGTTGGAGAATATGGCAATGTGATTTTCACTTCGTGACTATACCTCCAACATGAAGGTTCACATGGCGATCTTCCAACTAAAGGAGAGCGCTCTCCTATGGTGGAAGACACTCCTGCCACAATTGAACATGGCCTTCGAAGACGTGTCATGCGAACTGTTCGAGGAATGGTTCCTGGAGAGGTATTTTTCTGTGGAATTCATCGAGCGTCACCTCAATGAGTTCAACGCCTTGCGACATGGCGGTACTACGGTGCCCGAGTATGAGGCCCATTTCATGGATATGCTTCGGTATGCTCTGCATTTGAACACTGAGAAGCTTAAGGTCAACAAGTTTGTTTTCGGCCTTAATGTGAGCATTCGTGCGAAGGTGACGATTTTAATTCCTCATACGTTGCACAATTTTATCTAGTAGGCCCTCATAGTTGAGGAGGATCTCTATAATGTCCCCACTTTGGGACATCATTACATTGCAGAGGTTTATGATGACCAAAGTAGCCAGATGGATGTTATAGCAAGTACAAGGATTATTGAGAGGCATTTTGGGGTTCGTCTTGCATCGCTCATCCCATTTCATCATTATGATCCATTCCTCACAGGTCGGCTTTGGTTCCATTGCATTCCGACGATTTCCATGATTTTGAGTATTTTGAGCTATAAGTTAATTAAATTCACTGAAGAGGTCATTTTGGGCACATTACTTGGAGGAACCTCTCAGTGTAATAGCTCATTGGAATCGATAGGAGCAACACTACAGGATGGGATGGTGAGAAGTGACTTTCAGTGGCTAGGGAAGCCACGAGGAGAGATAAGGCGCTTTTTAGAGGTAAAAAGGTTAATTAATTAATTAAAGTGATTTATTTAATTAATTAAATATTAATAAAATGAAAGTCACTTTGGAGGGAGAAGGTGAGCAGGAAGTATAAAGGAAATGCAAGGGCCTCTATTCATTCATTCATGTATGTTTATTATTTTGATATATGGCTTCTATCTAGAGAGCCCATACCTTGGGGATTTTGACGATTTTGACTTAACAAACCCTAGAGGACGATTCAATGGTGAAAGATTCCACCTAGCTTGTCCCAAGCTTGGTCTCGGGGATTCAATACTTATCCATACCATTCTAGTTTGTATCTATTCAGTGTGGGAAGGTTCTACACCAGCCACAGGCACAGGAAGAGAAGGAGGGCGCACCATTAGGGGTTTCGAGCAAGGGGGGCGCACCATTCTTTGAGGGAGGTTCGTTACAAGGGATTGGAAGGGCTTCGACATATTTTAGCACCTGGGTTTTCATTGCAGGATCTTGGCCATTAAATCTAGTTCATTCCGGAGGAGTTTCATGAGCCAGTTGATTTATTGGATGCATTGGATGAATTGGAGATAAGGAGAGCATTTTGGAGATTCAAATCTATTCAGTTTAAAGGGGTTATAATTCAGATCTGACCCTAAGACTTCACCCAGTGACTTGCAGTGTCCCGATCTACCTTTCTAGCGAATTTTAGGGAATTGGGAGGCCTCCTTCATCAGGGCCAAAATTGTAGGATTTGACAGTTTTCAGGAGGGCGCAGCTCCACTTGAGGATTCAACATTTTGGGGAGCATTCCTTGGTATTTAGGTTTGATATTTTAGGAGGGGAGTCTACACATCCTAATCTATAGTTTGACATCTTCCTTGGACTCATTTGGAAACTTCTTCAACTGGGCCGAATTATCTAGGGTTTTAGGCATCGAGGGGGCGCACCATTCCTTGGAGGAGAGTTAGATCCACGAGTTTGAGAGGGATCTTGGAGATTGGAGCACCTGGGTTGTTATTTCCTTTACCCGATCTACTGTTTGGCATATTTAATGGAGTGATTGGACATCTTTGGCAGCAGGGCCAAATTGTTGAGTCTATTCAATGATCCAGCAGGGCGTGGCATCTTCCAGCTTGGGGGTTGATACTTAATACGACCCAGATATTTCTTGTATTGGTATTCATGATGTAATCATCCTTTGGAGGATTATAGTATCTTCTTGGAGCATTTTGTAGCAGCTCCTATTGTGTTATTGGATCCATCTATTGAGCATTCTAGATCGACATCTTCATTGCATCATGTTCTTCTATTATTATGAATAAAATTAGATCTGAGGTGTTTTGGATTGTCTATCATATTGTTGATCTTGCATATGGTTGAGGTATGTTCCATTACGATATCTTCTTGTTTATTGCTGAAACACATATATAAAATCATCATCATAAACCCAAGGTCCGAAATCAAGAGGTCAACCTGCAAGTAAACACATACAAACAAGTAAATCAACAAAGTGTTTGACGAAATGCCACAACCAGTAAAAGTTAAAAAAGACACCCAAAACCGTGATGTTCCTTGCATCCTGGCTTGGGAACATTACAGTGGTATCATAGCTTAGATTCCTACCAGCCAGTGGGAATTAGCACATGGATGTAGAGCCATAGAGGGGTCTTCCATAAGAGGAGATGGATATTGTGGATTTTACTAGAGAGATTGTACGTAGTATATGTTCATAGGTATTTTAGCTTGAGGATCCAGGAGAGGAGGATCCAGTATGTATGCAAGGGGTAGACAGTCATGGTTAGAGTAGTGCAAGGCCAACATGGTGATCTTCGACATAGGTTAGCATGGGACCCAGGGATATCATGGTTGAGCATTTCATTGACTGACAAAGGCGAGTGGACCTTTGCAGAGGAAAGTTGTTCTGACTTTCCATTGAGCTTCAGTGATGAGGGGATCACATCACTTGAGGGTGTCTCACGGAGGTCTTGCATTACCTCATTCTAGAATCAATATGTGCAGTTGATGGAGGCCGTGTTGATATTGGTACGGACTGGGAGGATGGACTCATTCCGAGATGATTCCATGTGTCATGTGTAGGAGGTTCATAGGGTTGATATCTTTCGGGACTATGCTTCACAAAGTATTGCAGTTCACTTCTTGATATGGGATCCACAGAGTGGAGTGTATGATTGTTCATCTTTGGATGGGTTCTACTTTGTATCCCACAGGTGAACATGGGATCCTAGTATTATACTTGAGGGGATTTGGTTATTGCTTGAGGACAAACAATTTTCTAGCTGGGAGGACTGTAATGTCCCCACTTTGTGACATCATTACATTGCAGAGGTTTATGATGACCAGAGTAGCTAGATGGATGTTATAGCGAGTATAGGGATTATTGAGAGGCATTTTGGGGTTTGTCTTGCATTGCTCATCCCATTTCATCATTATGATCCATTCTACACAGGTTGGCTTTGGTTCCGTTGCATTCCGACGATTTCCATGATTTTGAGTATTTTGAGCTATAAGTTAATTAAATTCACTGAATAGGTCATTTTGGGCACATTACTTGGAGGACTCTCTCAGTGTAATAGCTCATTGGAATCGAGAGGAGAAAAACTACAGGATGGGATGGTGAGAAGTGACTTCCAGTGGTGAGGGATCCATAAGGAGAGATAAGGCGCTTTTTAGAGGTAAAAAGGTTAATTAATTAATTAAAGTGATTTAATTAATTAATTAAATATTAATAAAATTAAAGTCACTTGCGAGGGAGAAGGTGAGAAGGAAGTATAAAGGAAAGGCAAGGGCTTCTATTCATTCATTCATGTATGTTTATCATTTTGATATCTGGCTTCTAGCTAGAGAGTCCATAGCTTGAGGGTTTTGAGGGTTTTCACTTAACAAACCCTAGAGGACGATTTGGTGGTGAAAGATTCCACCTAGCTTGTCCCAAGCTTGTTCTTGGGGATTCAATACTCATACAGACCATTCTAGTTCAGATCTATTCAGTGCAAGAGGGTTCTACACCGGCCAGAGGCACATGAAGAGAAGGAAGGCACACCATTGGGGGTTTCGAGCAAGGGGGGCACACCATTCTTTGAGGGAGGTTCGTTACAAGGGATTGGAAGGGCTTCAGTAGATTCTAGCACCTGGGTTTTCATTGCAGGGTCTTGGGCATTAAATATAGTGCATTTCGGAGGAGTTTCATGAGCCATTTGATTTATTGGATGCATTGGACGAATTGGAGAGAAGGAGAGCATTTTGGAGATTCAGATCTATTCAGTTTGGAGGGGTTATAATTCAGATCTGACCTTGAGACTTCACCCAGTGACTTGTAGTGTCTCGATATACCTTTCTAGTGAGTTTCAGGGAATTTGGATGACCCTGAGACTTCACCCAGTGACTTGCAATGTCCTGATATACCTTTCTAGTGAGTTTTAGGGCATTTGGAGGCCTCCTTTATCAGGGCCAAAATTGTAGGGTTTGACAGTTTTCAGGAGGGTGCAACTCTACTTGAGGATTCAACATTTTGGGGAGAATTCCTTGGTATTTCGGTTTGATATTTAGGTAGGGGAATCTACACATCCTAATCTATAGTTTGGCATCTTCCTTGGACTCATTTGGAGGCTTCTTCAGCTGGGTTGAATTATCTAGGGTTTCAGGCATCCAGGGGGGGCACCATTCCTTGGAGGAGAGTTATATCCATGAGTTCGAGAGGGATCTTGAAGATTTGAGCACCTGGGTTGTTCTTTCCTTTACCCGATCTACTATTTGTCATATTTACTGGAGTGATTTGACATATTTGGTAGCAGGGATGAAATGTTGAGGCTATTCAGTGATCCAACAGGGCGTGGCATCTTCCATCTTGGGGGTTGATACTTCATACGTCCCAGATCTTTCTTGTATTGGTATTCATGATGTATTCAACCTTTGGAGGCTTATAGTATCGTATTGGAGCATTTTGTATTATCTCCTATTGTGTTATTGGATCCATCTATTAAGCATTCAAGATCGACATCTTCATTGTATCGGGTTCTTCTATTATTACGAATAAAATCAGAACTGAGGTGTTTTGGATTGTTTATCATATTGTTGATCTTGTATATGGTTTAGGTATGTTCCATTACAATATCTTCTTGTTTATTGCTGAAACACATATATAAAATCATCATCATAAACCCTAGGGCCGAAATCAAGAGGTCAACCTACAAGTAAACACATACAAACAGGTAAATCAACAAAGTGTTTGACGAAATGCCACAACCAGTAAAAGTTTAAAAAGACACCCAAAACCGTGATGTTCCTTGCATCCTGGCTTGGGAACATTACAATGGTATCATAGCTTAGATTCCTTCCAGCCAGTGGGAATTAGCGCATGCATGTAGAGCCATAGAGGGGTCTTCCATAAGAGGAGATGGATATTGTGGATTTTACTAGAGAGACTGTACGTAGTAGATGGGAATATTACTACGACCTTAGTGAGAGAACTAGGGCTCAAGTAACATTCCAACAATATTTATACTTGAAATATCCTAGGTGGAGCACAGATGAGATTAACTTTCAGGTCAAACAAACAGAGGAATACATGGCCACAACAACTAGATGGAGGGAAGCACAGAGTAACCCCACACCCATTAGGAGCATGCAACTTCGCTACAGTTGCAAGGTGCCTTGGGAACCAGATCATAGGTGTAGGGGTAAGGGTAATAAGAATATTATTGAGGTGCAATATGACAGTGATGATGAGGTGTGTGAGGATAGAGCGATAGATGCTTATCTAGAGCAGGTCGATGATGATAGTGACTCTTGCACAAAGGCTAATGATTATAGCACGCTTGAGGAGGATAGTGACCCTTGCACATTGGAGGAATAGTTGGATAGAAATGGTGTCTCATAAGACATATCACATACCATTGATGACCTTACACCTCAACAAAGTGGTGACACTAGTGAGGACTCACATGTGTTAGCACCTATAGATGACCAACTTCCTATGGTGGTCATGACACATCTGCCATCTTTCCATACTCCCATGATAGCCACGACATATCAAGATATAAGTGGCATGTTACATATGATGGAGGAGTCAGACGAGAGAGATACACACCAGAGATACATGGATCCATAGATCCAGGAGGAGATATAGGACGTGTAGACAGTTGACCTTATACATACAGATAAACATGAGGAGATTGAGTCACGTCTTTTGGAGGCTCCATTAGTTGAGTAGATTGTGGAGACTGACATATTGATGGGGGACTTTACTTCCAAAATCATCTTGCATTGATGAAGATGCACTCTTTATTAGTTAGGATGACCATAGCACCTGTCTGGATACATCTATATGGGATCCATGCATAGATGATAGTAGCGAGGTGAGTGCAGATGAGGATACGACTGCTCATACAAGATACAATGTGATTCAGAGGGAGACAACATCTAGTGATGGGGTGCAGTGGAATATAGGAGGACCCAACAACATAGTAGACAGTGGGCAGTTCAACACGTTATCTTATGCAAAGAGTGTTTTTTTGGGATTCCAGAGTTGACACTAGCAAGGATGACATTAGCAGTGAGGGATATGAGGTGGCACCTTAGCATGACTATGATCAAGAGTCATGCCACTTAGTAGGACAGTTGAGAGTCAGAGAGGATTTGATCAGGGAAGCCACTAGGCGCATTGATGACACCCATGCATTGGTGGAAGATTATTGTCGGAGGGCATCAGTGGCACATGGTACTTCAGATGGGGGATTTTCCATGGATGACTTTCACACTCTCAGGGAGAGAGTATCTATGATGAGGATCGACTACCAATAGTTGTTGGCTAATAGGAACTACCTATTGAGGATTGGTGAGACATATCATGAGGCCGTGAGGGAGCAAGAGCTAGAGGTGGACATAATCACTTAGGAGTTGGAGAGAACTCGAGGATTCTTGAGAGGAACATAGACAACCCTTCAAGAATCAGAGTCTAGGTCAGATGAGACTCTTGAGGAGATTCGTCAGAGATCCACTTCGCCTGTCTTAGTGGACACTCCGATATATCATTCAGTCACATTGCCAGGGGATGTTGGTGATCTAGCAAAGGAGAACTAGTTGATGGAGGACACTTCCATTTGTGTTCTGATAGAGGTTGACCTCCAAGTAGAGGTTGATCCAGCAGTATGCCCAGGATCTATGATGCAACATGAGTCTATAGGAGACGACATGAGTATGTCAGAGCATACAATGATGAGTGATAACTCACAGAGACATGTCGATATGTATGGTGGGATTCAAAGGAGTGTATTTCCTTGTAAGGAGGAGACACACTTAGGGGAGCATGCAGATGCCACCCCTTTGTAGAATCACATAGTTAGGGGAGATCACCTTCACTGTATCAGAAATTGCATGGGAGATGAGAGATATAGGTTGGTGGACCCGTAGTTGGAGGAGTTACTTTCGATTGTACCGGATGATTGGGAGTCAGTGATGATCATAGTAGAGTATGTACCATGGATGCCAGTGGACGAGATTTTGGTTGATTCCTTGAGATTGACCAAAGCATGTGATGCTTTACAAATCTATAGTCAGTTACAGAGGTTTCTGTTAGCCTTTCTTGACACATTTATCATTGAAAGCAGCATGAGGAGGATAACAGATGAGAACAGAGGGCTTCTGACAGTGATCAGTCTCACACATGAGCAGTTAGATGAGATTGGAAGTGATAAAATTCCAAGTTTTCCATGGGATCCAGGAGTTCACTGGGTGAGCCGGATGTTTCACTACATGATGACCTAGGTTGTGCTAGAGAGCCACACACTCCACCAGGGGTAGGTATGGAGTGGGCCTGCAGGGATTTTTCCGATAGAGTGAGGCATATTTTCACTATTGATCATTATGATTGGACGTGGATATGGGTGGACAAGTACATATTCTACAGAGATGTATTTATAGATACAATTTATGGACAACAGGTCCAATGGTCACATGTATTTCAGCTTGAGGATCTAGGAGAGGAGGATCCAGTATGTATGTAGGGGGCAGACAGTCATGGTTAGAGTAGTGCAAGGCCAACATGGTGATCTTCGATAGAGGTTAGCATGGGACCCATGGATTTCATGGTTGAGCATTTCACTGACTGACAGAGGCAAGTGGACCTTTGCAGGGGAAAGTTGTTTTGACTTTCCATTGAGCTTCAGTGATGAGGGGATCACATCGCTTGAGGGTGTCTCATGGAGGTCTTGCATTACCTCATTCTGGCATCAACATGTGCAGTTGATGGAGGTCATGTTGATATTGGTAGGGGCTTGAAGAATGGATTCATTCTGAGATGAGTCCATTTGTCATGTGTAGGAGGTTCACAGGGTTGATATCTTTTGGGACTATGCTTCACAAAGTATTGCAGTTCACTTCTTGATATGGGATCCACAGGGTGGAGTGTATGATTGTTCATCTTTGGATGGGTTCTAATTTGTATTCCACAGGTGGACATGGGATCTTGGTATTATACTTGAGGGTATTTGGTTATTTCTTGAGGACAAACAATTTTCTAGCCGGGAGGACTGTAATGTCCCCACTTTGCGACATCATTGCATTGTAGAGGTTTATGATGACCACAGTAGCCAGATGGATGTTATAGTGAGTACATGGATTATTGAGAGGCATTTTGGGGTCTGGATTGCATCTCTCATCCCATTTCATCATTATGATCCATTCTGCATAGGTTGTCTTTGGCTTTGTTGCATTTCGACGATTTCCATGATTTTGAGTATTTTGAGCTATAAATTAATTAAATTCACTGAAGAGGTCATTTTGGGCACATTACTTGTAGGAACCTGTTAGTGTAATAGCTCATTGGTATTGGGAGGAGAAACACTACAGGATGGGATGGTGAGAAGTGACTTTCAGTGGCCAGGGAAGCCACAAGGAGAGATAAGGCGCTTTTTAAAGGTAAAAAGGTTAATTAATTAATTAAATTGATTTAATTAATTAATTAAATATTAATAAAATGAAAGTCACTTTGGAGGGAGAAGGTGAGCGGGAAGTATTAAGGAAAATCAAGGGCCTCTATTCATTCATTCATGTATGTTTATCATTTTGATATCTGGCTTCTATCTAGAGAGCCTATACCTTGAGGGTTTTGAGGGTTTTGACTTAACAAACCCTAGAGGACGATTCAGTGGTGAAAGATTCCACCTAGCTTGTCCCAAGCTTGGTCTCAGGGATGCAATACTCCTCTACACCATTCTAGTTCGGATCTATTCAGTGCAGGAGGGTTCTACACTAGCCACAGGCACAGGAAGAGAAGGAGGGCACATCATTGGGGGTTTCCAGCAAGGGGGGCACACCATTCTTTGAGGGAGGTTCGTTCCAAGGGATTGGTAGAGCTTCAGAAGATTCTAGCACCTAATTTTTCATTGCAGGGTCTTGGCCATTAGATCTAGTGCATTTCGAAGGAGTTTCATGAGCCATTTGATTTATTGGATGCATTGGATGAATTGGAGAGAAGGAGAGAATTTTGGAGATTTAGATCTATTCATTTTGGAGGGGTTATACTTCATATTTGACCCTGAGACTTCACCCAGTCACTTGTAGTGTTCTGATCTACCTTTCTAGTGAGTTTCAAGGCATTTGGAGGCCTCCTTCATTAGGGCCAAAATTGTAGGGTTTGATAGTTTTAAGGAGGGCGCAGCTCCACTTGAGGATTCAACATTTGGGAGATCATTCCTTGGTATTTTAGTTTAAGATTTCAGGAGGGCACTCTATACATCCCAATCTACAGTTTGACATCTTCCTTGCAATCATTTGGAGGCTTCTTCAGCTGGGATGAATTATCTAGGGTTTCAAGCATCCAGAAGGGCGCACCATTCCTTGGAGGAGTGTCAGGTCCATGAATTTGAGAGGAATCTTGGAGATTGGAACACCTAGGTTGTTCTTGCCTTTACCGGATATAATCTTTGGATTATTTACTAGAGTGATTGGACATCTTTGGAAGTAGGGCCGAATTGTTGAGTCTATTCAGTGATCCAGCAGGGCATGGCATCTTCCAGCTTGGGGGTTGATACTTCATACGACCCAAATCTTTTTTGTATTGGTATTCATGATGTATTCAACCTTTGGAGGCTTATAGTATCTTCTTGGAGAATTTTTTAGAAGATCCTATTGTGTTATTTGATCCATATGTTGATCATTCCAGATCGACATCTTCATTGTATCGGGTTCTTCTATTATTATGAATAAAATCAGATCTGAGGTGCTTTGGCTTGCCTATCATATAGTTTATTTTGCATATGGTTGAGGTATGTTCCATTACGGTATCTTCTTGTTTATTTCTGCAAAACATATATAAAATCATCATCATAAACCCTAGGGACGAAATCAAGAGGTCAACCTGCAAGTAAACACATACAAACAAGTAAATCAACAAAGTGTTTGACAAAATGCCACAACCAGTAAAAGTTTAAAAAGACACCCAAAACCATGATGTTCCTTGCATCCTGGATTAGGAACATTACAAGCTCATAAGCAGGGGTCAGAGCGGGACTTGAGTGAGACCGATGGGACAGGTGACATCTGGTTCACAACAGCATCAGACACCATCTAGACATCTACCAGGGTATTGAGGAACTTCGAGAGGATCCACATTCACTACACCATGGTGAACAATGCCTCAGAAGTGGAATCCCTACAGAGGACCATAGCACTAGTAACAAAGTCACAATAAAAACAGTTCAGGCCTGTTCAGCAGAACAAACCAGGGTTTCAGGCTAGTGGGCCATCAACTTCTACTTCGGGGACTAGGAGTAGTGGATTGAAGACTGGGTGTTGGTCCTTGGACATGTGGAGAGCGACATTACCAACGTGACTTCTCAGTTGAGAGGGCCAGAGTAGACAAATCCGTCGGACAAACTATAGTAGAAGATTTGGGAAAGGCCCATTGGATTCATGCAATGGTGAATAACCTCCAAGATGAGCACCGGTCTACTGTGCTCGAGACGTTAGGTACCATCGATGACTAAACCCTTAATATTTTGATAGATTCAGGTGCTACAAAGATATTTATTTCTAGTGCAATGCTAAAAATAATTAAGGTAAAGGCAGTTGAACAGGACGAGTTTAGATACATAGAAATGGATTCGGGAGCCAAATAGAAGGTTGGAGGAAAGGTTACGACTTTTATCCTTAAACTAGGATATTTTGTCACGAAGGCCAACCTGTACATCACGATCTTAGGATATTATGATCTAATCGATATGGATTGGTTGCAATCACATGAGGTGATACTCAACTGTAAGAAGAAATGATTGAGTTTGGTGGATGATGAAGGACAAAGACGTGTGATTGTAGGAAGGAACTAGGGAGTTTCCCTAAGGTTCATTTCTTCCCTACAACTACATAAGAGCATGTGCAAGGGATGCAAACTATATGTGATCCTTGTTTTAAACAAAATCGGAGTGGCAGAAGGACTAGAAAACCTTTCGGTAGTACGATAATTTGCAGATGTCTTCTCAGAGGAGTTACCATGGTTTCCTCCTGAGAGGGAATTGGAATTTACGATCGACCTAAAACCAAGAATTGAACCGATAAAAAGAACACCTTATCGAATGTTAACCCCTGAGTTACAGGAGTTGAAAATGCAACTGAAGGAGTTGTTGGATCTAGGACTTATACGTCCAAGTGTGTCACCATGGGGTGCACCTGCTATTTTCATATGAAAGAAGGATGGGTTGTGGAGACTCTGCATTTACTATCATCAATTGAACAAGGCAACGATCAAGAACCAATATCCATTGCCAATAATAGATGATTTGTTTGATCAAATGAAAGACACAACGATGTTTTCAAATATTGACTTGAGATTAGGGTATCACCATTTATGGATCAAGGAGGAACACATTCCTAATACCGCCTTTAAGATGAGATTTGGACATTACGAGTTTATTGTTTTACCGTATGGACTGACAAATTCCCTAGGGGTATTCATGATCTTGATGAATGGGGTGTTCCGCGAATACTTGGACAAGTTTTTTCAAGTATTCATTGATGTTATTTTGATATATTCTTAGATGATGGAAGAACATGGCGAACACTTGTGCTTGGTACTACAGTGTCTACAAGAGAACAAATTGTTTGGGAAACTATTGAAATGCTCTTTTTATCAATCAAAGATTCATTATTTAGTGCATGTCATCTCCGACGAAGGTATCATTATGGATACAGAAAAGGTAGAGGCTATCATGTAATGGTTTGTGCCGATGAATGTCCAAGAAGTGCGTAGCTTCATGGGTTTATTAGTATATTATCGATGGGTCATCGAGGTTTTTCGAAGATATAAAATCCGATTACGAAATTGCATATGAAAAACAAGAATTTTGTATGGACTGAGAAATGTGCAGAAGCATTTCAAAGGCTCAAGGATCTGTTGAAAAAAACGCTAATACTAAAGGTCCCTCACATGGACAAGGACTTCTTGGTATGCATTAATGCATCCAAAGAAGGCTTAGGCAGAGTCTTGATACAAGATAGTCGAGTGATCGTTGACATCTCGAGAAAGATAAGAAGGCATGAGGAGAACTATATGACGCACAATTTGGAGTTGTTAGCCATTGTTTATACCTTGAGAGTTTGGAGACACTACCTGATTGGATGAAAATTTGAACTAAAAATGGACCACTTTGGTTTACAACACATTTTTACGCAAAGCAACTTGAACACGCGACAAAGGCATTGGTCAGAATTTCTTAGCGAGTACAATTTCGAGATGACCTACATAAAAGGAACAATGAACAAAGTGGCTGATGTGTTGAGTCAGAGACCACGCATATTTTCGGTGATACCTCTTCAGATGAATCTACGTGAAAATATTCTAACTTTACAGTGCGACGATGACTGGTATAAAGAGGTTAAGGAATTTATCAGAAAAAACACCATGATGGTACCAAAATTTGAGGGATTTATTGTGGAGAATGACGGATTAATGAGATATAATAACTAGATTTACGTACCGCCCAATGATGAGTTGAGAAGTTTGATCTTAAACAAAGCCCATATAGAAGTGGACATGGCTCATCCAAGAGTCATAAAGATGAGGGAAGACCTTAAACCCTTATTATTCTGGAAGGGAATGAAGGCGTACATAGTCAACTATGTGGCAAGATGTCTAGAATGTCAACAAGTGAAGGCTCAACATAGACATCCAACAGGATTACTACAACCACACGCTATTCCAGAATCAAAATGGGAGGTCATTTCGATGGATTTCATTGTTGGATTGTCGCTAACGGAAAGGAGGCAGGACTCGATATTCTTGGTAGTTGACACTCTGACAAAGAGTGCACATTTTATCCTTGTGTGTACGATGTATTAGGCCCCTAACATAGCTAGAGTTTTCATCGGTGAGATTGTGAGGTTTTAGGGCATGCCTAATGATGCAGGAGCATCACCAACACGTCAGGTGAGCCAGCGCGGAAGCGGAGGACAGTTGGATAAGCCAGCACAATTTCTTTGTGGATCTCACCTTGAAAGCTGTTGCGAAAATCTTAAATGAGTCATTTAAGAAGAGACACATTTGTATATTGTAATGGACCTTGAGAGGATAGCTCTCGTCCTTAGTAGATAGTCGGCATTTAATATAGTTAATGCAGTTAGATAGGAATTTAATTCTAGATTTGATAACTTTAGAGTCCAAGAGGGAAAACGGATATAGACACCCTCCTTTGTACATTGTAACATTATTGAGGAAGCAGGAGAGCAAGTAGAGAACCGTGTGAAGAACACCCATGTACAGACATTTGAATTAATAGAAAGGGCTTTGATTCAAATTCATGGTTTGTGTTGTTTCTTTGTGTGTTTGATGTTGATATGCTCATGAATGTTTTCTTTCTGCCATACGTTTTATTTTATATGCTACGTATGTGATTTCATGGTGGAATTGGAATCTGAGAGGGAGAAAGAATAAGCTTCGATTGTTTCTCTATTTGAGCCAGAGGATTCCTGCAAGGAGTGCAGTCGAATTGTCCGCAAGGAGTGCATAGACAGAAGGCTCAAATAGTTAACTCTTGTTCTCATTCTCCCAAAAGTGGAAGTGGGTTGCAGAAGCCGTGCAAGGAGTGCACAGGCTAAGCTAAGTCTCAGAGTTGCGATTCTGAGCGAGAGTATTGAAGGACTGTTGCTACAGTTGTGCGCAGAGTCAGAGACTTCAACACTTAGGCATTGTTGAACATTTGCCACAAAGAGTGCGTGCAAAGTTTCTTTCTGAGGATTCAAAATTCATAAGGAAGCACAGGAGCGATAAGGCCTTAAAGTTGTTGAAAGGCAGTGGTCAAAGTTGTTCATTGAAGGTTACAAGGAGCATCGCAGGTTTGGGCGCAGGGTGACAAGTTTGGTGGGAGGACGTCTCGTCATTTCGCAGATTTTTCTGAGGAAGGAAAGACAGTCGGAATTTCTCCGAGGGGAATTCGCGACATCTTGTGAGTCGCCAGATATCACAGAAGAGTAGGGAAGATACAATCTGGTATCAAGAGGTTCAAATATCAGGAGGGCCGAGTCATTGATCCAAGCCAGTCAGGGCCATTGGATCAATCACGAGATCGCCTATCGGAATTTCGCAAGAAAAGAGACGAAGATTTGGCCACAGGAATCGCGATATTGTGATATGCAATATCCCAATGACTGCATAGGCAGTGTGGGACACAGTGAGTTGGAGAAGTGGAATACAGGTGGCACGAAGTCATCGAGATCTCGCCGCGAGAAGTCCCAAAATATTAGTGTTAGGATTCGTGATCCTGCGAAGTCCGAAGTCCCGACGAGATAAGGGACCGTTGAAAAGTCAACTCATGTGTGCATCGGCGTTTCGGCACATCGGGTATCGGGAGTTGGAGAACCGAGTGTTTGGTGTCGCGAGTGGTGAAATCGTGATAGCACAGAAGTCCCGATAGGGTAAAGAGAAAAGTCAGCGATTGACTAGCCATCGGGTCTCGGGGATTCGAGAACCTAGTGATCGACAGTGAACTTGCGAAGCCGCGAGTTCCGATCCTCCGATAAGTAAAGAAAGGAGGATCGCGTGAAGAAATTTGTGGGTAGATTTCCCGATAGGGAAATAGAAGAACCTTTGGTGTTCTTCGGGTCAAGGGAAGAGAAGATCCTATGTGAGCGGGCGTGCTCGAGGGTGCGACTGCGTCAGTTGTGGTATCAGAGCGGGAATACTTCTTTTTTTTCTGTAGCGGGGAAGGAAGTAAATTTGTCATGCTACCAAGAAGAGAAAGACAGTCACCTGATCTAGAAGATAGGGAGGTGAGAAGAAGTGGCAGAAAAGTAGAAAATCCAGAAATGGAGAGACAGATGCGTGATCTCCGAGCAAGACTCGAGGACATGGAGACAATGCAAAGACGCACAACTAGCGCAGGGGATCTGAGTGATTCCGAGAGAGAGATTGAGGCTAAGTGAGAGGAGGAGGTTGCAGCCGAGGATGCAGCAAATGAGCATTTGATCAAAGCCATTGCCAGAATGGGTGCGAAGGCGAAAATGGATATTCCAGTTTATGAAGGAAACTTGGATGCTGAGGAGCTGCTAGATTGGATTAGAGCTCTGGATACCTACTTCGACTATGAAGACATCGAAGAAGATAAGAAAGTCAAGCATGATGTTACGCGCTTGAAGGGACATGCAACATTATGGTGGGACGAGCTACAAGCTGACATACGCTGCAATGGAAAGCAGAAGATCAAGAGTTGGGATCGAATGATCGCAAAGATGAAGGCGAAGTTCATCCCAAGAGATTATCAAATTACTCTGTTTAGGAGGATGTAGAACCTGAGACAGAAGCTGATGACAGTGAAAGAATACACTGAAGAATTCTATCGACTGAACATCAGAGCAGGTCATCGGGAGAACGATGATGAGAAGGTTGCTAGATATCTGAATGGTCTAAGATATGACATTCAGGATGAATTGAGCATGCTAACTATCCGAACGGTGGAAGATGCTTACCAATTGGCTCTGAAATCTGAGGAGAAGCTGAGCCGTAAGAAAAGTCAGAGGGGTCGAGGCAGAAGTCAGCCCAGAGGGAAAGCAATTGCCCAGGATAAATTCCAGAAGCCCAAGGAGGAATGGAAGAAACCTCAGGGTAAATTTGAAATAGGTGGAACCTCGCAGAGAGGACCATATGTTGAGCAGAGAGGACAACATACAGAGCAGAGTGGAGGATATGCTAATGGAAATACTTTTCCTCATACTAGAGGCAGAGGAAGAGGCCGAGGTGGAGTAATCACATGCTTCACATGTGGAAAGAATGGGCACAAGTCTTATGAATGCCCAGAGAAAAAGAAGGACATTGGAGAAGCTCACATCACCGAAGCGCAGAGGTGGGATGTTGAGGCCGAAGAAACAGAAGCCAGAAGGTCACTGATGATGCATAAAGTTATCTTAACACCCAGGAAGGAGGTGGAGGACTCAGCTCAAAGGACCAGACTTTTCAGGACAGATTGCAAGACCAAGGATAGGGTGTGCAAGGTTATTGTGGACAGTGGTAGCACAGATAATATCGTATCCACGGAGATGGTAGAGAAGCTGGAGCTGGAGACGACTGATCATCCAAGCCCATACAGAGTTTCATGGCTACAGAAGGGACACCAGGTAACTGTTACTAAACAATGCTTGGTTGAATTCAAGATAGGTGGATATAATGATAAGATCTTATGTGATGTTATTCCCATGGATGTATGTCATTTATTGCTATGTAGACCATGGCAATATGACAGAAATGTGATTCATGATGGGATAACGAACACATATACCCTGGAGAAGAATGGGAGAACACACATGTTGCTTCCAATAGAGGATAAGGAGGTGAAGCCGGAAGTAAGCAACAGAGTACTTCTCATGAGTGGGAAGGAACTTCTTACAGAGGTGAAGAAGAAAGAAGATCCACAATTCTTTGTGGTCAGGAAGCCGAGGATTGTTCTGACTAGCACAAGAGTGGATGATTTACCAGAGGAAATTCAAGAACTGCTGGAAGAGTTTGCTGACATCATAGTGGACGAACTACCTCGTTCGTTGCCACCGATGAGAAGTGTGAGTCATCATATTGATCTCATACCAGGATCTAGCTTGCCAAATAAAGCCGCGTACAGGTTGATGCCGCAAGAAAATGAAGAGGTCAAGAAGCAGGTCCAGGAGATATTGGACAAAGGATTGGTCAAGGAAAGTTTGAGCCCGTGTGTTGTTCCAACAGTACTCCGTCTGAAGAAGGATGGAGGTTGGAGAATGTGTACCGATTCAAGAGAGATTAATAAGATAACCATTAGGTACAGGTTTCCATTGCCAAGGATGGATGATTTGATGGATTGCTTGAGTGGAGCAAGATACTTTTCAAAGATTGATCTGAAAAGAGGATATCACCAAATTCGCATGAGAGAAGGCAATGAGTGGAATACAACCTTCAAGACCAACGAAGGATTGTATGAATGGCTAGTCATACCGTTTGGCTTGACGAATGCACCAAGTACCTTTATGAGGTTGATGAACGAAGTCCTGAGGGAGTTCATCGAAAAGTTCATCATTGTGTATTTGGATGACATACTGATTTACAGTAAGTCAGTGGCAGAACACTTGAAGCATTTGGATACAGTGATGGGGAAGCTACAACAGGAGAAGCTGTTGATTAATATGAAGAAGTCCTCATTTATAAAGACAGATCTCATTTACTTGGGTTTTTTTATTTCGGCTAATGATTTGAGGATGGATCCAGATAAAGTAAAAGTAATTAAGAATTGGCCATCACCGAGAAATATTTTCGAGGTGAGAAGTTTTCATGGTTTGGCTAGTTTCTACCGGAAATTCATCAGGAATTTCAGTGGAATCAATGCAGCGATGATGGATATAGTGAAGAAGAAGCATAAATCTTTTCACTGGACGACTGAGGCTGAAAAGAGCTTCAATCTGTTGAAGCGAAAGATCACGGAACAACCGGTTTTGGTGTTGCTGGATTTTCTAAAAACATTTCAGGTGAAATGTGATGCAAGTGGTTTTTCCATAGGAGTGGTCTTGAGTCAGGAAGACAGACCGGTTGCATATTTCAGTGAGAAGCTCGATGAGGCAAAACTGAAATACTCCACGTATGATAAAGAATTCTATGCTATCATACAGGCACTGAAGAAGTGGAGGCATTACTTGATCCCAAAGGAATTTGTATTGTACAGTGATAATCATGCATTACAGTTTGTGACTCAATAGGAGAAGTTGAATCAGAAACATGCAAAATGGGTAGAGTATATGCAAAATTTCACATTTGTGATTAAGCATATTTCGGGTACTGCTAACAAAGTGGTTGATGCTTTGAGCAGGAAGTGTTTGTTGTTGTAGGAGTTCTGAATCAAAACATTAGGTTTTGAAAATCTCAGGGACATGTACGCAGGAGATGTAGATTTTGCAGAAGCATATGAAGCAATTGAGAATCTAGTTCTCAGAGATAGAAGCCCATGGATAGATTATATAATCCAGGAAGGGTTGTTGTTCAGAGGCAATCAACTGTGTATTCCGAAATGCTCCATGAGGGAGAACTTGTTAAAAGAGAAGCACAACAGAGGCTTAGCAGGACATTTTGGCCATGACAAAACATTCACGAAGCTGAGTGAATCATATTTTTGGCCAGGGATGCGAGCAGATGTCAAGAGGTTCATTGACAGATGTCGATTTTTCCATCATTCCAAGGGGAGGAAGCATAATGCATGTTTTTATCAGCCATTTCCCATACCAGAGAGGCCATGGGAGGCGATAAGCATGGATTTCGTACTGAGATTGCCAAGGACACAAAGAGGGTTTGACTCTATATTTTTGGTGGTCGACAGATTTTTGAAAATGGCACACTTCATCCCATGCCAGAAGACCAGTGATGCGACTCATATCGCAAATCTATTTTTCAAAGAGGTCATTCGACTTCATGGATTACCGAAAAGAATAGTTTCGGATAGAGACACTAAATTCATAGGGAATTTTTGGAGGACCTTATGGAAGAAGCTAGGGACTAATTTGATGTTTAGTTCATCTTATCACCCTCATATGGATGGAAAGACGGAAGTGGTCAACAGAAGTCTGGGAGACTTGCTGAGAAGCTTGGTGACAGAACACCGCAGCCAGTGGGACCACATATTGTCACAGGCAGAGTTCGCATACAACGATTCAGTGAATCAGAGCACAGGCCGAAGCCCATTCTAGATTGTATACGGCACACAGTCGAGAGGAGTTTCTGAGTTGAGGGATTCAGAACAGGCTGCTACTAGCAGCGCTAGTGTAGAGAATTTTGCTGAGGCGATGAGAGAACTTCACAGCAGGGTGAAGGAGCAGTTGCTGGAATCAAGCCAGGAGTACAAACGCAGAGCATATCAGCATCGGAGACACCTTCAGTTTGAGGTTGGTGACCAGGTTCTCGCACATTTGAGAAAAGAAAGGTTCCCAAGGGGAACATACAATAAACTAAAGATGAAGAAAATCGGGCCATCCAAGGTCTTGAGAAAATTCAGAGAAAATGCTTATGAGATTGAGTTGTTGGATGGCATCGAAATATATCTGATATTCAATATCGTAGACTTATACCCATATAAAGCTGGAGAAGAAAAAGATGGAACCGAGGAACCAGTGATCCAGTGGGTGAAGCAATTGCCAGTTGCAGAGAAGCCGCAGATGGAATGCATACTGGACAAGAGAGTGGGTAAGAAGACCAGAAGAAAAGAATACTATGAGTATCTGGTTAAGTGGAAGGGCCACCCAGTTGAAGACGCCAGCTAGGAAACCGAAGCAGTGATCCAGAAGCATGGGAAGACCGTGTAGGAGCTCATGGATAGGAGCCCATGAAAGTTTTCAAGCCGAAGAGTATGATGCAGGAGCATCACCAACACGTCAGGTGAGCCAGCACGGAAGCAGAGGACAACTGGATAAGCCAACACAATTTCTTTATGGATCTCACCTTGGAAGCTATTGTGCAAATCTTAAATGAGTCATTTAAGAAGAGGTGCATTTGTATATTGTAATGGACCTTGAGCAGATATCTCTCATCCTTAGTAGATAGTCGGCATTTAATATAGTTAATGCAGTTAGATAGGAATTTAATTCTATTAGAGTCCAAGAGGGAAAACAGATATATACACCCTCCTTTGTACATTGTAACATTATTGAGGAAGCAGGAGAGCAAGCAGAGAACTGTGTGAAGAACACCCATGTACAGACATTTGAATTAATAGAAAGGGCTTTGATTCAAATTCATGGTTTGTGTTGTTTCTCTGTGTGTTTGATGTTGATATGCTCATGAATATTTTCTTTTTGCCATACGCTTTCTTTTATATCCTGCGTATGTGATTTCATGGTGGAATCTGAATCTGAGAGGGAGAAAGAATGAGTTTTGATTGTTTCTCTATTTGAGCTAGAGGATTCCTGCAAGGAGTGCAGTCGAATTGTCCGCAAGGAGTGCGTAGACAGAAGGCTCAAATAGTTAACTCTTGTTCTCATTCTCCCAAAAGTGGAAGTGGGTTGCAGAAGCCGTGCAAGGAGTGTGAAGGATAAGCTAAGTCTCAGAGTTGCGATTCTGAGCGAGAGTATTGAAGGACTGCTGCTGCAATTGTACGCAGAGTCAGAGACTTCAACACTTAGGCGTTGTTGAATATTTACCGCAAAGAGTGCATGCAAAGTTTCTTTTTGAGGATTCGAAAGTTGTAAGGAAGCACAGGAGTGATAAGGCCTTAAAGTTGTTGAAATATAGTGGTCGAATTTGTGCCTTGAAGGTTACAAGGAGCGTTGCAGGTTTGGGTGCAGGGTGACGAGTTTGGTGGGAGGACGTCTCGTCATTTCGCAGATTTTTCTGAGGAAGGAAGGACAGTCAAAATTTCTCTGAGGGGAATTCACGACATCCTGTGAGTCGCCAGATCTCATAGAAGAGCAGGGAAGATACAATGAGGTATCAATAGGTTCAAAGATCAGGAGGGTCGATCCATTGATCCAAGCCAGTCAGGGCCGTTGGATCAATCGCGAGATCACCTATCGGGGTTTCGCAAGAAAAGAGACGAAGATTTGGCCACAGGAATCGCGATATTGCGATATGCGATATCCCGACAACTGCATAGGCAGTGTGGACCATAGTGAGTTGGAGAAGTGGAATACAGGTGGCATGAAGTCATCGGGATCTCACCGCGAGAAGTCCCAAAATATTAGTGTTAGGATTCGCAATCCCGCGAAGTCCGAAGTCCCGACGAGATAAAGGACCGTTGAAAAGTCAACTCACGTGTGCATCGACGTTTCGGTGCATTGGGTATCGGGAGTTAGAGAACCGAGTGTTTGGTGTCGTGAGTGGCGAAATCGCGATAGCACAGAAGTCCCGACAGGGTAAAGAAAAAATTCAGCGATTGACTGGCCATCGGGTCTCGAGGATTCGAGAACCTAGTGATCGACAGTGAACTTGCGAAGCCGCGAGTTCTGATCCTCCGATAAGTAAAGAAAAGAGGATCGCATGAAGAAATCTGTGGGTAGATTTCCCGATAGGGAAATAGAAGAACCTTTGGCGTTCTTCGGGCCAAGGGAAGAGAAGATCCTGTGTGAGCGGGTGTGCCCGAGGGTGCGACTGCTCCACCTAAGAGGATCATATCCGACCAAGGATTGATGTTTACATGACGATTTTGGACTAGTTTCCAAGAGGCCTTGGGAACCCAAATTAACTTTAGTACCACATATCACTCGAAGACAGACGGGAAAACATAATGAACGAACCAAATCTTGGAAGATATGTTGCATATGTACGTGAAGGAACAACATAAGCGTTGGGAATAGTTCTTTCTACTGGTAGATTTTGCATACAACAATAGTTATCAAAGCACCATTAAGATGGCGCCATTCAAGTTTCTTTATGGGTGACCTTGTTAGACGCCTTTGAGTTGGGATCAGATTGAGGATAGGGTCCTGGTAGGAACATAAGAGATCCAATAAATGGAAGAGAAAATACAAATTATCAGACAAAGGATAAAGGAAGCACAATATTGACAAAAGATTTATGTTGATGCACATCGTGTCGACCGTAGTTATGAAGTTGGAGATCGAGCCTTCTTGCGGGTGAAACCACACATGAGTGCAATCAAGTTTGGAAAGGGTGCTAAACTCTCTCCTAGGTTCATGGGACCTTTCGAGGTTGTGGAAAGGAAGGGGCCTGTGGCATATCAACTAGCCTTGCCTGATTCTTTGAGGCATATGCACGATGTTTTTCATGTATTTGTTTGAGATATTATGTTAGTGATCCTACACATGTGATTGACATGAGTTACTTGTAGGTATCAGATGAGGGTGTTCTCACGGAAGAGCCAATCTGCATTATGGACCATCACATTCGGCAACTACGACGTCGAACAGTCGATCAGGTCAAGGTCCAGTGGGACAATTATAGTCCTCACTCGGCTACCTGGGAGGAAACATCTGATATGCGTCAACAATTTCCATTTTTGTTTGATAGCTAGACATTAGATATTGTCAGATCTTTTATTTTTCTGCCCTTATATATTGTGAAACTTTGGGAAGAAGTTTAAAAAAAGATGGGGTGTATGTAACATCCTTCTCTTGCGCACACCTGATTCGAATTATTCTTTGAGGACACTTTCTTGCAAGTGATCCAATTCATTATATGATTGATTGTTCACTTATGGATTATGATGATGTTGTGGATATGATGATATGTTATTTGATTATATATGTGTCGACATGTGCTATTGAATAGTTTCTCCTGAGTGTGCAGGGATCTTGACAGATTGAGGATGTCGATGGCATCGATGGACCTCCTTGGACTCTGGATCGAGTCAAGGAGTGGATTGTTATGGTTTGAGTGTTTTTGTTATTGCATATGTGACATATGACTGTATATTATGATGTTGTTTTGGGATCGCTGACATGTTTCATTGACGGATGCAGGCTGACGATAGTTTGCTAATCATAATAACATTTGGAGTAAAGGGGTCATGCATGACAACCAGAGATATTAAGGGAGAGGTGTGTCAGAATCCCTTCCACAACCTACTAGCACTCCCTTAGTAGCTCGAACTGTAGGTTAATGATTACCTAGTTCGAGATATTCACGATGTCGTGAGGGAAGACTGAGACAGTCACTCACGAAGATTCTAAGGGGCACGCAATAAGGCAGGGTCCTTATTCCTTAGAGGCCCTTAGTCTCCCACATGGTTTCCTGATGGAGTATTGACTCCAAGGCTTCGATGTCTACCAAAATCAGTCACAAGGCGAGTGACACTCTTGGAGCACGTAGTGTGTCTTGAAGGGAACGTCACAAAAATTAAACTTGAATGAAGGCGAGTGACACCCTTCGAGCACATAGTGCATCTTGAAGGGCATGTCATGGTTTTAAAACTGGTGAGTCAATGAACCTAGGTACCTAGAAAACAATATCTCATTTTGACCTGGTCATCCTTAAGATAATTGTTGCAAGAGTAGAGTTTAAAAGTTATAAAATTTCCCTTAAAAACAATTTTGCTAAGCCTACTTGAATTTAAAGCCTAGGTCTAAGTAGGACATAAGAACTAAAAATTAATTAAGAAAGTAATAAAGGGGTGATGAAGAAAAATGGGGGGTAAAAATTAATGGAGAATCAAATTATTTAAAATATTAATTGTTGTTTATGTGCAAAACTTGTTAAATTCGAACTTAGACAAAAAGGGGAAATTAATTGCAAAATGGATGTGGAAGATAGAAGGAATCTAGTATAGAGAACTTTCCTAAAATGAATTCAACTAAGCTTTAAGAAAGACATCAGTCATTAAGGGAATGTGAGGGAATAAAGGGACATCAATGATTGTTTTTAGGAACACTTTTAGGTGGGTGAGAGAAATTGGCAATTTAATTTAATCAATTAAATGAATTTCTAGTGAAACTAAGAGATCGGGTGACAACTAGTGGAAGGGGGAGATTTTTCCTAATAAAAATTTAATAAAAATAATTTAATGTGCATTTTGGAAATTAGTCACTAAGAGAAATATATAAAACAAATGGCGGAGGATGGGAATGGATCACATCTGGTATGCGTAAGGTTATGCCACTGAATTTTTCTCTTGACTGATTTTTCTTGTGCATGTTGGGATACCTAGATTGAATAGAGAGTGGTAGCTCGACCTTGCGAGGCGAACTAGAGGCTAGATTTCTCTGGTTGTGTGTGCATGTCCCCTTTTCGGCTTGGGGGGCTCAGGGGGAAGAAGAGTACCCCTAGCGTTGGTTGGGAGGTACCGGTGAGGTCTCAACGGTTAGCAAACAGGAGTTGGACGGAGCACAACCGCAGTGCAACCACTTCAGATTATGTGCCTTCGGTTACGGTACTTTTAATTGTGCTAAATTTATGTTTTATTTTGCGTTTAATCTCGTAAAAAAATTGTGAAATTTGGTGTTAAATTTTTGTTTTATTCTGCGTTAATCTCGTAAAAAAATTTGTGAAATTCGTGGTTTAAATTCTGTTCCATTCTATGTTTATTCTCGTCAAGATTGGTATTTGAAAATAAGTTAAAATTTGTACTTGGCTTTCTTATTGTTGGAAACTATGAAGGACTTCTAAAATGAGTTGGGCGAGTTCTTTTTGAGATTGTGTGACTTATATTAAAATGTTAGAATGATTTCCATCACAATTTTTATTTGAATCAAGGAAATTTTCTTATCACTTTCTACCATTTAAAAATCCTTGGAATCTCCATTGGTTGCTGCAAGTTTTGATTAGTACATTACTATTACTAATAGATTTTTATGCATAATATCCTTGGATTTTTATGCAAGTTTATGCATAATTTTCTCATCACTTTCTTCCATTTCAAAATCTTTTAATGCTTTCTATTTTTTATCTTACCCGAAATTATCCAACCTGACAAACATTAAATTCTTCTTATATACTTGTTGCTCCAAGCTTAGGCGAAATGTTCGACTCCACCAATATACTTGTTGTTCCAAACATAAGAGAATCGCAGCTACATTGAACGCACTAAAGCTATTTACATCAGGTCACAAATAAAAAGGAAATAATTTTACCGAACTAGTTTAGTGGCTCAATGTTGCTCATCAGCAATCATCACCAATAAATAAGTTAACCCACATTCAATGACGAATACATCATTGTCGTATCACGCAAAATAATTTGATTAAAAACTGCATCCACTGGTTTGTGGTTGACAAATTTGGTTGTGCTCAGGCCTTATCGAATCCATTTTACCACCTTCGTCTGAACCGTCCATGAAATCCAAGTACTTAATGATGAATGAAAGTTGGGAGGGTAGTCATTTATGCAATTGTATGATGGTTATAGAATTTTCGGATCTCTTACGCAAATGGATTGTATGCTTAAATATAGTGAAAGGTTTTAGATTTCCTTAGCGCCTTGTAATCATTGTTAAGTATGATCAATTTCGAGATTAGATTCTTTTGCGTCTTGAAAATAAAAGGGCTTGGGTGCTCTTGCGTAATAGATGACGTGGACGTAGATTCAATTTATTTCTAGCGCGCATGAAAATTAATGTATGAATGATAGTTTTAGATGTTAGTTTTTAGTTTAGTTTAGTTATTTCTGAATGATGGTTTTAAACTCAGCTATCTCTTGCGCGCTTGAAAATTTATGGTTTGAATGAAGTATTGTATAATGTTTAGATTTCTCTGTTTGCGGGCATTGGAATGTCACTATAATGATTGGTTGTTGGTTATTTATTTCTTGCACCATGAAAAATGTATTGTAACGAATGATTGTTTGATATTATACTTCTCATTCACCATGGAAGTTTATGTTATTTTGTGTCATCTTTCATTATGATGTCGTCGAGTTGAGTTGCTGTGATTTTCATTGTTGACATTATTTTTGTAATGCAATTTTTTTTTAACCTGATATTTGTTGCTTTGTTGTCATAACAACGGGGTCGTTACAATTTTAAAAAACGTTATAATTTATACATTAAAAAAATTATATATAATTATTTTATTATATATATTTAAATAATTATATAATGGAGTATAAACGATTAAACATTAAAAATAAAAACATATATAATTTTAAAGCGTGTTAGAACTTTATAAAAAAGTATTGTAAATTGGAATATTGAATAAACATAATAAAAATTATATATATTCATAAATGCTTATATAATGGAGTATAAAAAATACAAAATAGTGTTGGAACTTTATAAAAAGGGTGTTATAAATTGGAGTATAGAATAAACATAATAATATGAAATATATAAGATAGGATAATTAAGTGGCAATGATATAATATATAATATAATAAGATATATGAAAGTGTTAGTGAGTAAGCACAGTGTAATAACGATTAGTTAAGGTGTTAAGGTGTGTGAAATGTATATATGGAATATATAAGATAGGATAATTAAGTGGCAATGATATAATATATAATATAATAAGATATATGAAAGTGTTAGTGAGTAAGCACAGTGTAATAACGATTAGTTAAGGTGTTAAGGTGTGTAAAATGTATATATGGAATATAATATGGATACATAGTAAAGTATAGTGTTTTTAGTAAGACTAAGTTATGGTTGACAAATATCGCCAAATATTTTGTAGTTGGTATATAAAGGATTAGTAATATTCATCAAGATTTTTACATTTTAAAATAAATTTTCATCTTTAAAATCATCCATGAAGATGGAATAATAAATAAAAATAAAATTATTAAGTGATGTAAATATCAAGATACATAGATAAAATAAAAATAATTGTGTATATGTAATGCTAATGTGTATTGAAATTTGTTCTTCAGTAGCAAAGAAATATTATGAAAAATAAAATGAATTCACACAGAAATGTAAGATATGGTTGTTGAAATTAATAATAATAGGATAAAATAATGTACAATAGTAATGATCATGGGTTATAATAATAATAATTTGTAAGAGGATAATTGGCAAGCACACATAATAGCGCTGGTGTAGTCGATATGGTAAAGGAGACAACAAAATATCTAGAGAAAATAATCAAGTTAAAGAGACTATAAGTAAAAAATGAATGTGCACAAAGGTGCAAAATAAAAGTTGTGAATTAAGAGGGAGCATATGATACAATACAAACTGGCACTAGAATTTATAATAATACACAATGATAATAGAGTTAAACAATATAAGTATATATGCAATGATATAATACAAAGATGCGTGCATTCTAGAGAGTTGTAGTAATAAGCATAATAAAAGGGTCTTAGATGAAGGTGTAATGGATATACATGAAGGGGTTTTAGAGGAAGGTATAGTGACATACATGAAGGGGTTTTAGAGGAAGGTATAGTGACATACATGAAGAGCGATAAAGTAGTGAATTCATTATAGATCAAAGAAATAGAGTGAATATAATAGTAATATAATGTGAATGGTAAATAAGTTTTGATTAAACAAAGAAGCAATAAAGAGTGTTATAAGTGGTTGTAAATGATTAACCATTATATTTACAATTAAAACTAAAGTATTAAAGTATTTATATAGTAAATGTAACCTGAGAATAATAAATGGTAAGAAAGATAGATAAACATATAATTGTGATCATTGTTGGATCAAATTAATGTTTAATAATGATAAGGTAGTAATAGTTAATGTTATTAATAATGATAAGGTAGCAATAATTAATGTTATTGGTAACGAAGAAAGGAAAAGTAAGTATACAGTTTGTAAATAAAATAATAAGATAAGTATGGTTGGATGGTTGAGTAATAGAAAATGAGTATGGAATTAAAAGTATAGGTGGTGGCAAGGCTATAAAATATAAAATAAAGTACAGGTGGTGACAAGGCTATAAAATATAAATTTTCAGGTGGCACAACTATTTGAAATTGGATATTCGAAGACAAAGATCCTAGAACACAACGCCACCGTATGGTTCATGATATGGCGTTGAACCTAGTTCTATCAAGAGGGGTGGAGGAATTTCCCACTGTGTATCCTCTGAAACCTGGAGTCATAGGAGGACGGTGTTGGGTCACACTCTCCTAGACATGTGATGACGACTACTAGTTTCTTTTTGGGGAATCTTGGTCAAGGTAGTTGACACTTCCACTTAAGGATTCTATATGGAGTTAGATCAATATAGTTTACACTCCAAGGTAGTCGAACAGAGGAAGGATATGGATGGGAAGATGGAAGTAGGTTAGGGAGACAAGGTGTTAGAAGTAGTTGAGTGTGTGTGGGGTTTTAATCTTATAGCAAGAGTTCCCAACTTACTCTTTGTTCTTTGATATAAAATGCTCAACCGAATTACAATTATCTAGGTAAATGTTTCATTTCTACTAAAATGTTATAATTGAAGGATTTTTCTAATATTGTAAATAGTTGATTTATTCATTATGAAGTTAATTGCATTGTTGATTAGATTGGAAGGATACAAAAATAACATTAGATGTTTTAATTATTTTCATTAGTACACACATGAGCTATGTATGCGTCAGCTACACATACATGCCTTGTGTGTGTATAGTAGTATTTATGAATGTATTAAATTAAAGATGTTTGCTTATCCAAGCTACATGTATAAACCCTGCTATACTTATTAATTTAGTAAATTATCGGAGTTTATGATATCAATTAAGTGAAATGAATAAAGTAGGCATGATTTTCTATCTAGGAAGACATATAGTAGTTGTGTTATGATTATTTTTCTTTCTACCTATATTGTGAATGACCATAAATTTGGGATGAAGTTTCTTGAAGGGTGGGTGTATGTAACACCCCAAAATTGATTAAATTAATTAAGTTGATTAATGTAATTAAGTTGGTTAATATAATTAGTTTATTAAATTTAGATTTAATGTTATTTTTTAATTAACCGATTAATTCAGACTTAGTATTAATTATTAAATTAATTGATAACTTCGATTCACACACACACACACACACACACACACACACATGTGTGTGTGTGTGTGTGTGTGTGTGTGTGTGGATCTATCCTAGGAGGTTGGGAGGAATGATTGTTACCCTCCCCACCCAGGGTCAAATCCTTGGAGTGATACGTTGTGCCCTTAATGGGTCTATAAGTTGTTGTTGTTGTTTAGCACCCACTATTCTGAAAAAGGAAGAGGAAATAGTGTAAGAAGAATTTTTGGGACTTAAATTGTGATTTTGGACATTGGGTTGATGAACATATTAGAGATACTAGTGGGTTGTGATTTCTAGGACTTTGGGAATGGAGGGCTAGGAAACTTGGCTTCCTGGAGCTAAGGATCCAACAAGGATATTCCTAGTTGGTTGGGAGGATAAAAAAATCAAGTTTTGGGTAGTTGATAGTTGATAGGGAACATAAAGCAACATGCATCTTATAAGATATGTTGTAATTGATATCTAATAAGATATTAGATCTTGAAATGTTCACATAGAACAAAAAAATTCATAGTCGATATCTAATAAGATCTTAGATCTTGAAATTATCACATAGAACAATGAAATTCATAAAATTATAATAAAACTAACAGAGGAAATCATAAAACATTTTATCTTATTTAATGTCCAAACTTATTACAAGAATTTACTAGTCATATAAGGACCTGGGATGGTTTTCGCAGATTCCACCAAGCATGGTTCAGTTACAAGTTAAGTTAAAACCAACATATAGATCTTACCATTCCCTTTTTATAAGTTTTTAAGGTGAATCCAGATACTCAGATTTGGATTGACAGTTCCACGTTTCATCTTAAATAACGTTAAAATTTGATCGGGTGATTTATAAAATTAATTTTTGACCATTCATCAATGTTCTCAAAATAATTTCCCTTGGTATATAAACCATCTAGTACCCTCAATATTCGTTCCCTATTCTCATCGACAATTGACTGATTCTTCCCATCGAGCCTTGAAAATATATTTCATCGGTGATTTGGACCGATTATCCCATCGACCCATCGACACCTCTATCGATTTGTTCATTGGTGTGTTGATCAATTTTCCCATTGGTGGAATGACTGGTCAAAATGAGTTCATTGACAATTTTGGGTCAATTGGTCATCGACATTTTCAAGCCAATTGGTCATTTTAGGCTGATTCTTTTCCATAAATGATTGAATGATTCTATTTCATTAACACTTCTCTAATTGTGTCATTGGCGACTTCAAATGATTCACCATCAGAACTTTTTGGTTGATTCACCCATCGACACCTTTTTAGATTTACCCATCGGCCTTTCTAAAGAAGAAGTCACGTCAGTTGGCATGTGTGGAACATTGTCCACATGGGTGCCACATGGACATGATGAAATAATTAAGAGAGTAATGATTGATATCTATAATAGATCGTAACTTTCCATTTGGGACTTGGAACTGAGCATAACAATGGTCAATGAAAATCTCTTGAGGAGCATATTTGACCTATAAGCTCAGAATCAATGTTGGATCTATGTTTAAGAAAAGTAACTTAGCGGGAATATCGTGAGAATTTTATACACCCCACGATCCTAGTGAAGCTTAGGGGGTCAATTATGTTACATTCTAATAGGTGCTAACATACAAAGAGGAGCCAATCAATGAATTGATAGACATTGGGTTAAGTATGGGTTGTGAATATATTTTAAAGTATCAAGTTTTAATTGAACAATTTGTAAGTATATATGTTGTTTAACTTCCCTTGTTTTATAATTAATGGAAAAATAAGAAACCTTTATATTAATTATATGAATTGTGCTTTGTCATGACATATTAAACATGTAGGAAACGAAGTATGGAGTGCAACCAACATAAGATATTTTGAGAGAAGGAATGAAGCATGGACTCAAAATAATGTGTATTGTTTATGAAATACTTGTTGTTATGGTACATTTTTTAATTTACACAATCACGTATATTCTACTATATATAAATGTAGATATACTTGTTACACTTTATTTCTATGTTTGTAGATGGAAAATGAAGAGGTGGAACATCAAAAACAATATGATCAAGGAATTATTAGGTTAAATAATCAAAGTAAAACATCACCTACAAATGATGAAGAAATTAAGTTTTCACGCAACTCGAGTAATGAAAACAGTTCAAGTGATGAATGACAATCAATATAATTAAATGTTAGTGCAAGTTGTATGTTTTGGAATATTTGTTTGTGAAAATAAGGGATTTTGTGGAATGTACTCGACATATTGTCCCAATTGCATGAGGACATGTTACCAATAAGAGTAACAATTACATATTGGTTGCATTTTGATTATTGTGGACCTTTATGTTTTCCCATTTTGTATGACGATGGGTCTCTTATTCATATATAATAAAATTTGTTTCTTATTTTATTGCATTATCGAATGTTGTAAAATGTTGCGTTGTTGATTAACTAATATGTGGATGATTTATATTGTTACAAATAACAGAGGTCTAATCCATTGGATAGCACATTAATGAAATCATTATATCAAAATGCAATAAAAAACAATATAAAAACCAATATTATTATAAAAAATATTCAATTTTGGGATGATAAATTGAAAATTTGTAAACAAAATAAATATATATATATATATATATATATATATATATATATATATATATATATATATATATATAT
>ML777578.1:365298-381051 GCA_009831015.1 Picea engelmannii
TATATATATCATATTTTTTTAATAAAAAGGATAAAATTTTACAACTAGCATGATTTAGACCTAGACCTTAATTTTCGTGATGGGTGACATTTTATTAGGGAAAATGTTTTTAAAAGATCTTATCACATTATTCATCCTAAGGCTATCTAGGTTCATTCATTTATCAAAACAACGCGACGTGCCCTTCAGGACGCACTAGGTGCTCTAAGGGTGCCACTTGCCTCATATGTTCCCTTGCGTGACATGCCCTTCAGGACGTACGACGTGCTCCAAGGGTGCCACTCACCTCTTTCCATTTTTCTTATGTGACATGCCCTTCAGGATGCACCACGTGCTCCAAGGGTGCCACTTGCCTCTTGATTGACTTGATAGACATAAAAAACCCTTAGAGTCAATACTTCGTCAGGTGAAATTGTGGGAGACTAAGGGGCTCTAAGGAATAAGGCCCCTACCTTATTGCGTGCCCCTTAGAATCATCGTGAGAAACTGTCGCAGTCTTCCCTCATGACATCATGGGTCCTCTCGAACTAGGTAAACGTTAACCTATAGTTTGAGCCACGACGAGAGTGCTAGTAGGTTGTGGTAGGGTTGTTGTCCACACCTCTCCCTCAACATCTCTGGTAGTCATGCGTGACCCCTTTACTCTACATGTGAGTTTGGTCGGCAAGCTATCGCCAACTTGCATCATCACAAATCATGTCAGAACATATCCATATCATATCATCTAATCAGATGCACTAATAAAATAGTAAAACAATCAAACCCCAATGGTACACTCCTTGACTCGATCCAGAGTCCAAGAGATTCAGTCGATGCCTTTTCATTCTCAAGGTCCAAAATCCTGCACACTCAGTAAAACCGAGTCAATAACGCATGTCTATGTTAATGCAGTTAAACCATGTCATCAACCCATGACACCTCATAATCAAAATCAAATGTTTTAATAGCATAATAATCCAGATCACTTGCGAGCAAGTGTCCTGTAAGAATAAGTCCGCTTAGTGTGCCAGAGCGGGATGTTACATACACCCCTTCTTGGTCTAAACTTCGCCCCGAAGTTTCATAGTAAAAATGCCAAATAAGTGTATCACGGTGTCATAAGTCTATCTATCAAACAATAATGGAAACTGTTGGTGCATATCATATGCATCCTCCCAGGTCACCGAGTGTGGACTATAGTTGTCCCACTGGACCTTGACCTGATCTACTGTTCAATGTCGTAGTTGTCAAATGCGATGATCCAAGATGCAGATCGGCTCAACCATGAGTGCCCCCTCGTCTGACACCTACAAGGAACTCATTTCAATAACATGTGTAGGATCACTAATATAATGTCTCGAACATATACATGAAAAAAATCGTGCCTGCGCCCCAATGAATCAGGCAAGGCTAGTCGATAGGCCATGGGCCCCTTTCTCTCCACAATCTCGAAAGGTACCATGAACCTAGGAGAGAGTTTAGCTCCCTTTCCAAACTTGATCAAACTAATATGCGGTTTAACCCGCAAGAAGACTCGATTGTCGACCTCGTAACTATGGTCGACATGGTGCGCATCGACATAACTCTTCTGTCGATCCAATGCTTCTTTAATACTTTATCTTATTGTTTTCATTTTCTCTTCTATTTCTTGGATCACTTCTGGTCCCAACTCAAAGGCGTCCGACATGGTCTCCCGTAAAGAAACTCAAAAGGCGCTATCTTAATGGTGCTCTGATAATTGTTGTTGTAAGCGAACTCCACTAGTGGCAATAATTCTTCCCAATGATTTTGTTGATCCATCATGTACATGTGAAACATGTCCTCCAAGGTCTAGTTCATTCGTTTGGTATAGTCAATCTTCGGGTGATACGCAATACTAAAGTTAAGTTGGGTTCCCAAGGCCTCTTGGAAACTCGTTCAAAATCATCTAGTAAACACTGATTCTCGATCTGATATAATCCTCTTAGGCATGCCATGTATCCTTACAATCTCACTGATGAAAACTCTAGCTATGTCAGGTGCCTGATACATCGTACGCACAGGAATAAAGTGAGCACTCTTTGTTAGAGTGTCTACTACTACAAAAATTGAGTCATGTCTCCTTGCTGTCAATGGAAATCCAACAATAAAATCCATCGAAATAACTTCCCATTTCGATTCTGAAATAGCGTGTGGTTGTAGTAATCTTGCTAGGTGTCTATGTTTAGCCTTTACCTGCTGACATTCTAGACATTTGGCCACATAGTTGACTATGTATGCCTTCATTCCCTTCCAGAAGAATAAGATTTTAAGGTCTGCCCTCATCTTTGTGACTCCCAGGTGAGCCATGCAAACTACTCTATGAGCCTCGCTCAGGATCAACATCCTCAACTCGTCATTCGACTGCATGTAGATCCAATTTTTAAACCTCAATAAACCATCTCTATCAAAAGAAAACCCTTCGAATCGTGGTACCATCATTGTGTTTTGTCCAATAAAACCCTCGACCTCTTTGTACCAGTCGTCGTCACGCTGTAAAGTTAGAATCATTTTTATGTAAATTCATCTAAAGAGGCAGCACCGAAAATATGCATGGTCTTCGACTTAATGCATCCGCGACTCGGTTCACTGTTCATTTTATGTAATTAATATTGAAGTTGTACTTGCTAAGAAATTCTGACCAACGTTGTTGTCGCGCGTTCAGGTCGCTTTGTGTAAAGATGTGTTGTAGTCCATAGTGGTCAGTCTTTAGTTCAAATTTTCATCCAACAAGGTAGTGTCTCCAAACCTTCAAGGGATATACGATGGCTAACAACTCCAAATCATGTGTCGTGTAGTTCTCCTTATGCCTTCTCAGTTTCCTCGAAATGTAAGCGATCAGTCATTTGTCTTGCATCAAGACTCCACCTAATCCTTCCTTGGATGCGTTAGTGCATATCAAGAAGTCCGCGTCCATGTCCGGGACCTTTAGTATCAGTTCTGTTGTCAACAACTCCTTGAGCCTCTGAAATGCTTCCGCGCATTTCTCGGTCCAAAATAACTTCTTGTTTTTCTTCTGCAATTCCTTGGTCGGATTTGCTATCTTCGAAAATCCCTCAATGAACCATCGATAGTATCCTGCTAAACCCAAGAAGCTACGCACTTTCGGGACATTCATCGACGCAGGCCATTCCATAATAGCCTTGACCTTGGCTAGATCCACGACGATGCCTTAGCTGAAGATGACATGCCCTAAGTAGTGAATCTTCGATTGATAAAATGAGCATTTGGACAACTTCCCATACAATTTGTGCTCTCGCAAACAGTGTAGTACCAAGCGCAAGTGCTCGTCATGCTTCTCTATCATCTAAGAGTAAATCAAAATATCCTCTGTGAATACTTGGATGAACTTGTCCAAGTACTCGCGGAACACCCCATTCATCAAACTCATAAACACCCCTGGGGCATTTGTCAGTCCCAACGATAAAACAGTAAACTCGTAATGTCCAAACCTCATATTAAAGGCTGTATTAGGGACATCATCTTCCTTGATCCATAATTGGTGATACCTTGATTGCAAATTGATCTTTGAGAACACTGTTGTTCCCTTTATTTGATCGAACAGATCATCAATCCTCGGCAATGAATATTGATTCTTGATCGTGGCCTTGTTCAATTGATGGTAGTCAATGAAGATCATCCACAACCCATCCTCCACAACCCATCCTTTGTTCGTATGAAAATAATAGGTGCACCCCACAGTGACACACTAGGATGTATCAGTCCCAGGTCCAACAACTCCTTAAGTTGTATTCTCAAATCTTGTAACTCCGTGGTTGACATCCGATAAGGCATTCTAGCTATCGGTTCTATTTTGGGTTTTAGGTCTATAGTAAAATCCAATTCCCTCTTTGGAGACATCCTAGGTAACTCCTTCGAAAATACCTCCGCAAACTCTCTCACCACTGGAAGGTGTTCTAAACCTTCCGCTAATCCCTTCTCGTTTAACGCAAGGATCGCATAAATCTTGCAACCCTTGTGCATGCTCTTCTGTAGCTGTAAGGAAGAGATGAACCTCAGGGAAACTCCCTGGTTCCATCCTACAATCACACATCTTTGTCCCTTGTCATCGACCAAGCTCAAACATTTTGTCTTATAGTTGGGTATCGCCTCATGCGATTCCAATCAGTCCATACCAATTACAAAATCATAAGATCCTAATATCGTGACGTACAGGTTGACACTTGTGACAAACTCTCCTAGGTTAAGGATACAACCCATAAAATTTCCTCCAACCTTTTGTTTGGCTCCCTAGGCCATCTCTACGAAGCTAAACTCATCCTGTTCGACTGCCTCTACCTTAATCCTTTTTAGTGCTGCACCAAAAATGAAACTCTCGGTAACACCAGGATCAATCAAAATACTAAGGGTCTGGTCAGCGACGGTACTTGTCGTCTTGAGAACAATCGACTGATGCTCTACCTGGCGGTTATGCACCTTTGCATGAATCCAATGGGCCTTGCCCATATATCCCATGGTAGTGGGTCTGGTTGATCCGAACGCTCTAGGCCTCTCCACCAGGCAGTCGCGTTGGTAGCGTGGCTCCCCACACCTCCAACACCCCTTCTTTAGTCCAATACTCTTGGTACCTGAAGTCGAAGATGAATTCTAAAAATAAGGCCAAACTCGAACTTCTTGACCTTAAGGTTTTGGGTAACTTGGTGCGGAGCATATCAAAGCAGCTCCAAAATGGGCCTCGTACTCAGGCACCGTATGGCTACCTCGCCACAAGGCATCGAACTAGTTGATCTGACACTCAACGAATTCCTTAGAAACATACCTCTCCTGGAACCATCCCTCGAATAGTTCCCATGACATGTCACCGACAGCTAGGTTCAAAAGGGGCAGGAGCGTCTTCCGCCATAAAAGAGTGCTCACCTTCAGTCAAAAGACCACCATGTGGACCTTCATGCTGGAGTTCGTAAACACGAAGTGTGAATCACACGCCTTGATCTACAATTATTATTTGATGACACCACCATCCATGACACTCGTGGATGCTAGAAATCATCTCTCTCGAGATCTCGAAGGATGCTAACGGTACTAGCTATTGTGCATTGTGGACCCTCAGGGGCGCCCTCTAAATGTGATCTCCACAAGGACACATTAAGGTTTTTACTTAACACAAGGGTTAATACTCATGGGTTTACTGCAGTGGAAATCCTGGCAATCCACAGTCAAAGGGTTGAAACCGCTCTGATACCATATGTAACGAGCCTTCTCGTTACAACAATAGCCTCACATAACAAGTGCAATTTTTTTTTTTTTGTGTGTGTAGGAAGGTAGTAATAACATTATATTCAACATCACAACACGATGATGAACACAATGCATGCAACTCATGCCACAACAAAAATAACAACCTAACATAAAATCACATCAAGAACCTAGAAGCAATGTACGACATTCAACCGATGAAGAATAAGAATGACTACTCGCCCATCCTACCTTTCAATGGTTAGGACCTCCAGGACACATAAGCAATGCTCAAGCCCAGGTTCTTATCGATTTTGACCATTTAAGGTCTCAAGGCTGGCAACTGTTTTGAGGAACAAGGAGGTGTCTACATCCCACCTGACACAAGTAGAATGAGCCTACTAAGCTAAGGACAATCATCCAAACAACCCAACGCACCCAAAATTAATTACACAAGCAACTAGAACCCTTACAGTGAGAAAAACCAATCACATTGAACGCTTACAAACCAAGTACAAACATTAATTAATAATAAACATCAACACCCTCAATGAAAGAGCAATCTAAAAATGACTTCGTCAACTACCCAACCATTAATCAAGGCTAAATGGTCAATATCTATGATTTAAATTGACATTAATTACAGATCAATTAACCAATCTAAATTTAACATAGATTTACAATCTGACAGTAAGTCACTTTTCAATTGGTTGCCAATTACAATTTTATATTAGCATTGAAATCATTTGTAAATTGCGATTAAGTCAACATGTTAATTTAATTTAACCTTAAGAACACTCTAAATTCAAGATTTAACAAATATACATACAATGGTACCAAGTTATAGTATAATTTCAAGCGAATGACTAACATAATTTCACAAGGTGGAATCATTAAATGCAATGCTTGTTAAGTCATTAAAATTAACTAAGCCTTTTCTCATGGTAGTTCCTAAGAGACTTATCAATAAACAAGGGAGTCTTTGGCATTATTTCCTTGAAATTCCTATTAAATGTGTAAGTAGTGAAAATACTAAAACAAGTGAGAAGGTTTAAACCATTACTTCTAAGAAAAGTATTCTTAAGTGCAGGTAATGAGTGCTTAAATTTGATTACAAGGTGAGTGGGACAACTCTAAGGTTTAACTTAATGACCAATCCTTTTTAACCCAAACTTCTGTTTAATATTTAAATCCCTTCCATTATCAAACCAAAAGTCACCTTTAGAAATCATTATTTTCAATGGAACTACTATTTTAGTAAACATTCATTGTCATCACTAATTTAATAATTAAAAATCATTCCTTTGTGAACTAATCATTTGTATAATTAGTACTCATTCCTTTTTCAACTTTCTTATTAGTCCATCTCTGTTGGCAAATAATTGAAGAAGCAGGTTAAAGTTAAGTGGAGTAACAATTTAGCATGGAGATAACGTAAATAAATGTTTAATCGGTGGTAAGATTTAACTCCCTCCTTTTCTTAACGTTTCTACCAATTTGTATTAAACAAAAAGGGACTTATCCAAATCACTCAGTTCGGCCAAAAACAAATTTTAATCTACTACTGAATGGGATTAACCAATATTATCAACATTATCATCAGAAGGAAATGAACTAGTAAATCATTATTGTCGACAGAAAGGAATCAACCAATATTATTGATAATCATCTACAACATAATGTAGCAAAATGTAGTGCAACACTCAAGGGAAAACACAGCCATAGCTTGAAGGTGAATCATGGTCATTCTAGCAAGTGAACTCAGGATTAAACGACTAAAATCGTGGGTGAATTCTACAGCGACACAATCAATGTTTTTAAGCAATTTTGTGGGCGTATTAAAACAACAACTCAATCAGTCTATCAGAGCAATTTCGTGGGCAAAAACAACAAGCTAAGGCAAACGTTTTAAAGACAAAAATCATGGGTAAATGCGACCAGCTCAGGCAACATTTTAAAGAAAAAATCGTGGGCATTTACGGCAACCTCAACCACGCGTTTGAATGGAAATTTCATGGGCCTTCAACAATAAAATACAAATAAGTTTTTAAAGGAAAAAGTGGTTGATTCATAGGAAGAAATTGGATGAATTGAAAAGCTAAAAATGTGGGCGAATTTCGGCATCACACAGTCTGTTTTATATTTCAAAACCATGGTCATTCATAGCAAAACAATCATCAGTTTGAAGGCGACTTCATGGGCATTTAAACAACATTCTATGTCAACCTTTAAAAGAAAAAAACGTGGGTAATTTAACAACAATATCTTCCCATTTTAAAGGCAAAAATCGTGGGCCTTTAAACAACAATCTATGTCAATCTTTAAGAGAAAAAACATGGGTATTTAAACAACACTTTGGTAGCAGGATGTTGTTAAGCATATATCAGTCTTCAATATGGGTAAAATCACCTCAAGTAAGAACAAATGCAGACAAAGGAATCAAATCATTTTTATGTTGCCAAAATACCAATACAACACAGACATGAATAAGAAATAAAAATGTTTTTCCAGTCCAGGAGACCAATACAGAAATGCATACATGAAATAAATTCATTTTTTTTTCATTGCCAGAATATAAATATAATGCAGATAGGAATAAGCAATAAAAACATTTTTCCCTTCCAGGAGACCAATACAGAAATGCAGACATGAAATAAATTCGTCTTTTTTTTCTTCTTTGCCAGAATACAAATATAATGCACACATGAATAAGCAATAAAAAAGTTTTTCCCTTCCAGGAGACCAATATAGAAATGCAGACATGAAATAAATTCATTTTTCATTGCTAGAATACCCAAAAATTTGCAGGTAGGGAATCAATTCGTGCATCCAATGCTATAACCCCAATACAACGAAGACAACATTAAGAGAACATGAGGATCCAATGAGAAAGGTCATGGAATGATTGTAGGGGTTCTATCAGTCAAGGCTTAGAGAAAACCAACCAGGACACAAGATAATCCACACACAGAGGTCGTTGCCAGATGGAAGAATCAACAATCAGCCAGGGACAATCATCAAGGGTAGCTAGCTAATAGGTTCATCCTTCGCTCATCATCCTCACACAAGAAAGCAGGGCATTGAGATCCATAGGTCTTTTAACGCTAAGGCAACGACCATAGATCAGGCTCCTGGCCGACTGCTCAGGCGAGGACTGGTGAGCTAGGGAAGAAGGATAAACAACCATGAAGGTCTCAATCAACATAGCAAGGTGGTCCAGATGTGCAGGGAAATGAATCCATGGGAGTCAATCTATCATCGATCTAGGCTAAGAAAATTTCAGAAAACCATCTAGACAATTAGTTCACTTACCCAAGTAAAAATGCAGATTCAAGCATAAGTTCTAAAACAATTGACCATACAAAAGAAGAAAGTGTATTTTTGCCTGATCGCCCTCTCTGAATGACGTCCCTTATGCTCTGTGAAACTCCCACTTGCCAACTGTCGAGACTTCACCAGTACCTCCTAGCCAATGCTAGCAGTACTCTTCTTCCCTCTTAGCCCCCCGAGCTGCAAAGGGGACACACACTCACTATCCAGAGATTTCGACTAGCTCCCAGCTCACCTTGCAAGGCTGAGCTACCACTCCTCACCGAGCTGGGTATCCCAACTCCCACAATTTAAGTTAGTCAAGTAGATATTTCTGCAGTGTAACATTATGAAAACAGAAGAGGATCCAACCTCCATCTCCTCCCTTCATTATATAGAGTTTCGTGGTTCCTTACTTTCCTAAAATCTCATTTAATTAAGTTTTTAAAATTTAATTCCTAAAAATCCCTCCCCGTACAAGTGTCACCCATCCCCTTCATTCCTCCACAAATTAATTTCTTTAATTAATTAATTATCTTTATTTCCCTCACCCACCTAGAGTTACTCCTAGAATCACTCCTAGCTGTCCCCAAATTCTCTTACAGGTTTTAATGGATTTCCCTATTATGAAATTGCTAGTTTATTTTAAATTAGAAAGCTCTTAAATGGTAGATATTTTACTAAGTTTGACTTTCCTCTTTTTCCCTTATGTTCCCCTTTTTCCCTTTTTATGTTTAACTCCTTTCCTAGTTTCCTAATATTTTAGATTTTCCCTCTTTCCCCTTTTTAATTATAACTCAAAAAGGCAGGTGTGGAAATTAACCCTTTTTCCCTTTTCTCATTTAATTAATATATCAAAAATAATAAAACAATTAATTCCCCTTTTTATTTTATTTTATTCCAACAGATTTTTGAATAAATTAAATTTCTTACTCGCTCCGTGTTACAAGATTTAACAAAGTTCATACTCTTTATTTATTTTGTTTTTAATTTTATTATATATATATATATATATATATATATATATGTTTATATATATATATTTTTTTTCAAAAGGGATAAAATTTTACCACTAGCATGATTTAGACCTAGACCTTAATTTTCGTGATGGGCGACATTTTATAAGGGAAAATGTTTTTAAAAATTCTTATCACATTGTTCATCCTAAGGCCGTCTAGGTTCATTCATTTATCAAAACAATGGGACGTGCCCTTTAGAACGCAGTAGTTGCTCCAAGTGTGCCACTCGCCTCATTTGTTCCCTTGCGCGACGTGCTATTTAGGACGCATGACGTGCTCCAAGGGTGCCACTCGCCTCTTGACTGACTTAGTAGACATAAAAAAAACCTGGAGTCAATATTCCGCCAGGTGAACTTGTGGGAGACTAAGGGCCTCTAAGGAATAAGGCCCCCACTTTATTGCATTCCCCTTAGAATCATCATGAGTGACTTTTGCAGTCTGCCCCCACGACATTGTGGGTCCTCTCGAACTAGGTAAATGTTAACCTACAGTTCGAGCCACAGCGGGAGTGCTAGTAGGCTATGGTAGGGCTGCTGTCCACACCTCTCTCTCAACATCTCTGGTAGTTGTGCGTGGCCCCTTTACTCCACATGTGAGTCTGGTCAGAAAGCTATCGCCAGCCTCCATCATCACAAATCATGTCAGAACATATCCATATCATATCATCTAATAAGATGCACTAATAACATAGTAAAACAATCAAACCCCAATGGTACACTCCCTGACTCGATCCGGAGTCCAAGGGGTTCAGTCGATGCCTTTGCATTATCGAGGTCCAAAATCTTGAACACTCAATAAACCAAGTCAATAGCACCTGTCTATGTCAATGCAGTTAAACCATGTCATAAACCCATGATGCCTCATAATCAAAATAAAATGTTTTAATGCAATAATAATCTAGATCACTTGTGAGCAAGTGTCCTCTAAGAATAAGTTCGCTCAGTGCACCAAAGCGGGATGTTACATACAACCCCTCTTGGTCTAAAATTCGTCCCAAAGTTTCATAGTAAAAGTTTTGAATAAGTGTATCACAGTATCATAATTCTATCTATCAAACAAAAATGGAAATTGTTGGTGCATATCATATGCGTCCCCCAAGGTCAGTGAGTGCGGAATATAGTTGTCCCACTAGACCTTGACCTGATCTATTGTTCGACGTCATAGCTGTCGAATGTGATGATCCAAGATGCGGATCAGCTCGGCCGTGAGTTCCCCCTCATCCGACACCTACAAGGAACTCATGTGTAGAATCACTAATATAATGTCTCAAATAGATACATGAAAAACATCGTGCCTGGGCCCCAAAGAATAAGACAAGGCTAGTCAATAGGCCATGGGCCCTTTTCTCTCCACAATCTCGAAAGGTCCCACAAACCTAGGAGAGAGTTTATCTCCCTTCCCAAACTTGATCGAACGCTTATGCGGTTTAACCTGCAAGAAGATTCGATTGTCGACCTCGTAACTACGGTCGACATGGTGCCCATCGACATAACTCTTCTGTCGATCCTGTGCTTCTTTAATCTTTTGTCTTATTATTTTCATTTTCTCTTCCATTTCTTGGATCGCTTCTGGTCCCAACTCAAAGGCGTCTGACACGGTCGCCCGTAAAGAAACTCGAAAGGAGCCATCTTAATGGTGCTCTGATAACTGTTGTTGTAAGCGAACTCCACTAGTGGTAAGAATTCTTCCCAACGCTTTTGTTGGTCCTGTTATCACCCTATAAGTTATAGGATCAACTGGTGACTGGAATATTATCTATCTCTAGTGTTTTTGTTGACAAATGATTTTTCATTCTGCAAATAATTTGAAAAAGAAAGAAAAAGAAAAAAGAAAGAAAAAGAAAAAGAAAGAAAAATAAAAGAAAGAAAAGAAAAAGAAAAGAGGGCATAAAAGAAATTAAATAAATCCCCATGCAATAATAGTAACTTGGTCCATACCTTTCAAGCATGGCCAAGTTCTTTTTTAAATTGATGTTTATAGGGTTAGTGAATAAGTTTGGCTAAACCGTTTAATCTTACAAAAGTATCTAGGTTAGGTTAGTGAATAAATCTGGCCAGACTGTCTAATCTTGGTCAGATAGCCCCAGGGTAGAGTAAGTTCTTATCCCAATAGTCTAATCTAGGTTAATTGTCATAGGAAGCTAGGTTAGAATATAGGCTAGTTGCTTTATTTCAATAAAACCAGCTGGATGATCAATGTTTCACCATGTTTCAGATGCTTAAAAATGGTGTTGGGATAGCCCCATGGTGGTGTATACATGAAAAGCCTTGGAAAACCTGTGAAATGCACTTATCCTAAGTTCTCTAGGACATGTATTCTCCGCGCCCTCACTTATGCTCCACTCATATATCAATGGTTCAGATAATCGCACCCAGAACTATGGTGGTCAGAATTTCTCGGACCCCCCGGACTGTTCTATCTTTAACGGGGGGGGGGTCTGGAATTGTGGATAATACTCGCGCACATATGGGCGACCCAACTTTAAGTGCACGGATCTATGGTCTATATTGGATTCTGGACCCCCCCCCATCCATTCTGCCTTTAATGGAGGGGGGGGGGGGTTCAGAATGTGTGATAAAGGACGTGCATAGATCTGCAGTCAAAAGGCCAGTGCACAGATCAACGACTCAAGGTGTTTTTCGGACCCCCCCGACTGATCTGCCTTTAACTGAAGGGGTGGGTCTAGAATGGAATCTTTCCTCTGGTGGGCCCCTATCTATACATGGCATCAATCTACCGGTTCCAATGCCCACCACCTCCTACTGACTGACATACCCTTGTCACCTCTTGACGTCACCATGCACCTTTATAAAAGAGTCACATCCCTTAATTTCTGTCAGTGCTTCCCCCCATTCACTCGTGGCAAGCCCCCTCACCATGATTTTTACCCCAATCGGTAACCTCCATTTCACCCATCCATATTCCTTAGTGACCGTCACCTACCATATCACACTCTAAGTGATCCGTTGGCCATTTATTACTGGATAACCTATCAGTTAACCAACTGACCTTTCCCTCGCGCCCAACAGACACTTGTTTACTCAAAAATACCCTCTGTTACACATAAAAAATACTCACTTTGATAGTGTCTCAAGTGTCTTCATTACAAAGGTCGGAAGTGTCGCATTTTGCTCACAAGGTCGCAAGTGTCGCATGTTTCTCACAAGTGTCGCATGTGTCAGGGAAGCATACTGCCATGATGCCTATGTCATGCCTATAACAACATGAGAAGGACACTTGAAACACCTCAAACATTTGATTTGGAAGAGGAGAAATGAGTCAACAGGCTTGCAAACCTTTTGCCATCTGAAAGCACCTCAAAAATTGAGTTTTTGGAGGGGAGCTCTCCCCCTTACACTATCTCGGAGCGTCAGCGCTCCCCCTTACACTATCAGGGAGCATTATAACACTCCCCTAGCCCTTTTGAGGGAGCGTTATAGATATTGAAAGCGTCGGCGCCACCCTAAAGCCTACTAGGGAGCGCTACAACGCTTTGATGGCCCTTTTGAGGGAGCGCTACCTATTCTGGGCAGTTGTTAAGCTGTTGAGATGAATGGGGGAAGCATATTTTCATTCTTGGAAGGCAGTTGGATTCGAATCCCTAGTCCATCCATGATCTTAGGGAAGGTCCTCAACTGAAGGAGGCAAATCCTCAACTTCCCCAAGGATATCTCAAGTGGTTAAAGCCTCTCCAAGGCTATATAAGCAAGCTTTCTAATGGTGAAAGGGGACTGGAAAAGGAGAATCACACCAAACTTATGATCTCATAAGTGGAGCTGATTGGAGGAGGAACTGAAGATATCAAACTTATGATCTTGGAGGAAATCTCACGGTCAGCCAAAGGAGAGTGATCAGTGAAGCTATTGTTATCCAGGTTGTGGATCTTTCACGCAAGGGTTAGACGAAGAGGACTTGACGAAGCTGTTGCATTCGCATCTACGATTGTAAGTATCGCTGTCGTTTTTCTCGTCAATATGACATGCTTGGCCTGTTTCTTTCTAGTTTGTGTCTAATGTCACATGAACTTATCATTAATTGGTAGATCTATTTTCAAGATAACATCAATAGAGTAGGAAGCGGTCGTATCTTGTTTTGTCCACAGAACTCAGCGAGGAGCAAAGGATTGGAGCGCAACTCGGAGCGTGCAGGGACAAACGCCGATAAAAGGTACCTCTGTCATCATTCCTTCTCCTGTGTTAGTTTAGATAGATTTGAAAGGAAGTTAGTGTCCATGTTAAGCATTTTCTTTCTAGAGTTAGGGTCAAGCTCTTAGAGGCGATCTACCTGCCCGCAGGGAGATTTTCCTACAACAGAAACTGGTGACTCCACTGGGGAGATAGCCTCAAATCGAAACTTCTTGTTTGGATTTTTCTCCTCATTGATCTTGTTCTATCCCTTGATTGTTTCAGACCTGGTTCACTCCTCTTTTGATTAGTTTCACGAGCTGATTGGCTCCTTACCTCATCATACTCATCATAATTGTCGAATTTGAATTTGAATTTTTGGATTTTTTTGACATTTTTTGGAGTTTTAGACCCTAGCGCCCCTGTCCTAGTGTTAACAGAGTGCCAACGCTCCCCCATAGCTTTGCACAAAGCGCTATAATGCTCCTTTCCTTTGGGAACGGAGAGCCAACCTCTTTTTGGCCCAAAAACCCTCAAGAACTGCCTTTTTCAGGGTTTTCCTCTGTGTCTCTTTTGCTGAGTGAGCTAGTGAGTCAATGTTTCTCCCCTTTCAGCCTTGACATCTATCTTTTTGAAGAATAAACATCTTGTTAGTTGGATCTTGTAGCCTTCTTCACTATTTTTCATTGAGTTTTTCCTGTTGAGTAAATTTTGAAACCCATGCATTGTTTTTCTCTCCTCATCAGTTGAGTAAAAACCCTGGTGAAGGTCATCGAAGGCCTACAGACCTCTTCATCTCGATTTTAGTCAAGATCATTGTTCTTCAACCTTTTCTTTTTGGGTTTGAAGTTTGTTTTTTCTTTGATTGATTCTTTTCTTTCGCTTTTCGTTTTGATTGCAACGAAAGGGTGTATTGTTTGTATGACTTTTGCTTGTTCTAGTTTGATTTTCATTCATACAAAAAGATAATTAGCAAGACGAGCATTGTGTTGAATTGATAACTATTCATATGCAAACAATAAAAGGCATCTTCATGATTGATTGTGCATGTTAGAAGGCATCTCAAAAGTTTTAGCATTACATCAGGATTTGATTGAGGAAATGAATCGTTTGAGGGCATTCCTTATTAGTGCTTGTTAGTGAAAAGAACTGTCTCTCTCCCCCTTAGATAGATGTTCATCGAAAGGAAATGATTTCTTATCATATTTGTTTCATTGTTTGGGTCTGAGTCATAATTCCATTCGTTTCACTTCCATACACCCCTTTGCATAAAGAACAACCACAAAATCAACGCTAATTAAAAGTTATCTAGAACTTTTTCTTTTCTAGGATCCTCCACCAATAGTAGACTAGGCTTAGTACTTTGGATTAGGGTTGTGAGCATAAATCTCCAAATTTTCCAAAACAAACACTAGCATCCTGAGTTAGGGAGAGTCAAATCCAGTCATCATATAAGTCTGCCTGGGATCCCCCTCTCACACAGGGGTTACGCACGAGGTCGCATTCGGGTGAGCTACAGGGACTAACCCTCTGTTGTTTAACTGATTGTGGTGGTTGGATCGTATTATGGGGATCACTTTGAGGTAAATCCACAATTACTGCGTGGAAGCCTTTTAGTTGATTTCGGGATTGATACCCTGCCCATACATTCGGATCAGACTGTTGACTATTCCCACCCAGGGGATGACTGCGAATTGGTAACCTTAGTGGCCATAATATTTAGGGTCTTACACAAGGTGACGGTGATGGGAAGTCTCACTGTACCTGGGGTAGACATTGGTCAAACTCACTTGGGCTCCTTGGAGGGTAAATCCACAATTACTGCGTGGAAGCTTGCACCAAGGCATAAGTCCGTTAAGTAGGTCGCCATTGTAACTATTCCAACCTATCCCCTCCCCTTCTGGACTTGATCATGCGACATTGGATTTCATCACCAACTAGTACGATCATCAAAAGAAGGTCTTGTTTGCTTGGTTGTGATTCTTAGATTCTATTAGCGTATGTTGTTTCTTTTACTTAGTGGACCTTAGGTCGAGTCAGTGTTAATGGCATCGAATCCTAGGAGTACCAATGGAGGAACCCCTTCTTCTGGGGAACCTTATACCTTT
>ML777578.1:381170-464963 GCA_009831015.1 Picea engelmannii
AGTTGCACCTAATACTTTGGATGTCAATACACCACCCACACATCAACCTCACGTCGACTTTTCACCTTCTTCGCCCATCAAGTCTCCTTCCATTTCTCCTTCTTCGCCTAGTGAAATCTCTAAAGCAAGTAGCCAGGTTGATCAAAAGAAGAAGAAATGGAAAGAGAAGAAGAAGAAGAGCTCGAAAAGGACCAAGGCCCCAACAACATCAGATGTTGGCTCTAAGAAACCAATTACTGTTAATAGTATTGGGAGTGTTGATGAGACCAACAAGATTAAATGGAAGAATCGAAAACCCAAATTCCCTTGCAGCCTTTGTAAGGGTGAACACTTTCTGAGGGATTTCCCCGGTCTTACCCAGGTCTTAGAAATGTGGTCTTCCACGTCATCGGCCTCTATCGGTCATGTGGATGATACCCCGTCAACTAGTGATGTTCAGTTTGGTAAGAACAAGAAAACTGTAAAGTTACCTTGCATGTTATGTAAAGGTAATCATCACTCTCACCTTTGTCCTTGCATGGACGAAGCTTCTTCTCTTTTGGAAAAACTTCAACTTCCAAAAGGTTATGGTAAGATTTCCCCCGACCCATCATTGGTTGATGGACTGGCCAATCCGGTTCCATCCCCGGTCAGTCTAGTTGATCAGGTGGTCAATCTAGTTTCCTCCTCGATTGAGCCACAAACCCAAGTAGCTGATCCAGTTCCATCATCGATCAACCCCGCTCTTCATCAAAAGAGTGCCACCAAAGTGGTCGATCCAGTTTTTTCATCGGTTGATCCCATTCTTCCATTGAGGAATGTCAAAGTGATTGATCCAACCTCTTCCTCGGTCAGTCCCACTCTTCCTCTGAAGAATGTCAAAGTGACTGATCCAGCCCCTTCCTCGGTCAGTCCCACTCTTCCTCTGAAGAGTGCCAAAGTGGTCGATCCAGTTTCGCCATCGGTCGATCCCATTCCTCCATTGCGGAATGTAAAAATGGTTGATCCGATCCTATCATCGGTCAATCCCACTCTTCCTTTGAAGAGTGCCAAAGTGGTCTATCCAAGTCCACCATTGGTTGATCCGATCCAATCATCGGTCGATCCTACTCCCCTTCTAGAGAGTAAACCTGATATTGCCCATGTTTTTCTTGTTAACACAGACTCTACCATGCCTGGGGGCATTCCTCCTCCTCCTATGGAACCCCCTCCAAGTAATGAGGCCATCCTTTTTGATTGGGGTGTGCTAACTGGACCTCGTCTTCCCTCTCACATTCCTTTCCAGATTACAGTACAAGTTCGTGGTCGGGACGTTCCTCAAACGCTGATAGATGAAGGTGCATCCGTTAGTATTTTTTTATCTTTTGTTGCTTGGTACGCTTTGGGTTGTCCACAGCTTGCACCAGTTACACAGAATCTATTAGCTTTTAACAGAGAACTAGTCAACCTTTAGGGATCCTTCCTCAGTTTCCTGTAACTTTGGGAGGGAAAATTGTCTTTATCGATGTCATGGTAGTCCGAGACCCCTTGGATTTCTCTTTACTCCTTGGGTGGGATTATGTCTATGCTATGAAAGATCTTGTATCCACCCTTTTCTGTGTGATATATTTCCCTCACGATGGAAGAATTGTGACTATTGATCAACTTTCATTCATCGGCCCCGACTGGGTTACCTCCCTAAGTGGTTCTTATATGCAGACAGTATAGACCCTGCCGCATGTCAATTATGTGGCGTTGTCTCCCATGACCTCAACTTCCAACGATTTGGATCTGGTAGTTGACATGGTGATCTCTTCGGTAGGGTTATTGGAGCTTGATCTCCTTACCCCTGTCACGACCTTCGACATGTGTTCCTTCCAGAGTGATTATCTTCCATCCAATGAAGATCTCTTGGAAGCCATGACCGAGTCTTGTCCCTTGACATGGTATCCTTCCAGAGCATTATCCTCTCGGAAGCCATGATCAAGAAGCAACCATGAGCATAGTTTACCTTCTCTGTGGAAAGCTCATTAAAAAATGAAACAGAGGCCACTAACTTTCATGCTGGGGGCATAATGAGCATAGTTTCTCTTCTCTGTGGCAAGCTCGTTAAAAAATGAAACGGAGGCCACTAGCTTTCATGCTGGGGTCATCACGAGCATAGTTTCTCTTCTCTGTGGCAAGCTCATTAAAAAATGAAACAGAGGCCTTTAGCATAGTTTTCTTCTCTGTAGCAAGCTCGTTAAAAAATGAAACAACAATCTAGGGATCGAACCTGGAACTCTGAGCATAGTTCTTTTCCTGTGTCAAGCTCATTAAAAAATGAAACAATCACCTCTCCCTTCAAGTTGAGTCTTTCGCCAAATCTCGTAGATGTCGAGTCGAGTATTTCGTTAGGTCTCATTTTTGAACCTTCATTTCATCCACCTGTATCCTTTTTCTCCATCTAGCATAGAAATTGGTGACAACCTCAAAGTCGGTGAATGAATTGAAGCTTGGGGGGCATGTCTCCAGCCTTTGATGATCATTCTAGAGCTAAGCCACCAGCTTTCAAGCTGGGGGCATACCGAGCTTAGTCTTTGTTCAATCTCGTGCTCGTAAATACATGAGAATGCAACCGGGTAAACTTTTATCTCTTTTTCGGACCTGTACGGATACGAACACACGAAAAAGGAACCCCCCTGGAGTCATCTTTAAAACCTTTTCAGACTCTCTAAATATGAAAATATTGTCGAGCAACCTTGCTTCCTTTCATGCTCATTAAAAGGTTAGAAAGGGCATCTTTCGAGCGATAGTTTAACCCTTTTTCGGTCTCGTTGGACTACTGTACAAAAAAGGAACTGAGAATGTTCTATTTTAAGTGTTTTTCCAAACTCTATAATCACGAAAAACCTTCGCGTTTTCTGTCTTTGGACTCGTTAAAGCACACATCGATAGACCCATATGGGACCGAACCCTTACTTCTTCCGGTTCGTTAAACACGGGAGGAGGAACTTACCGAAGGTGAGTTATATCGAGCATGTGTTATCCTCCTCGAGCTCATTAAATCAAAAAGAGGTACTCATCTATCTGGATGGGGGAAAAATTGAAAGGAGCAAGCCAAGCAGTCTCTTGAGAACATCATCCAACACTTCTTAGAGTCGCCCTTTAACATGACACTTTTTCATTTGAATATATCATAATCCGCTGAACCTCTGCACTGAGCCAATCTTTTGAGTTCCTTTCACTGCTTTGGGTCACCCGACGCAAGTCACAGTATCCATTGCATAGTTTTGGTCCATGTCATGTTTTTCTGTTGTGCCTCAGTGTTCAAGGGAAGTATCTGCCTCGAAAGTCAGCCATCCGAAGTATCTTGCCTCAAAACCTGTGTCAGTCCATGTCCATTTGATCTGCCAATTACATCTCTATGTCCGTTTCGTGTTGTTGATGGGGGATACATCAAGGCCCTCCCTCGATGAGTCTATTCCTGTCGAATTCAACACATTATCCATGAATCAGACTTAGAAACCAGTTAGTACTTTGGGACCTGCATGCCTCAATGGTAGGCCTCCTCACATTTGACAGTAGGTTTACATCATTGACCTCTGATCGAATGATTCCATGGGTGTTCGACTTCAGCTCATCTATTCACATTTGCTAGAATGTACTAGGGTACCTTGGGAATCATTGACATTAATGGTGATCTCCCTCACACTTGTTAATGGTTCACATCATTGATCGGTAATCAAGTGGTTTTTTCCATGTTCGATATCAGGACATCTATTCACATGGTTAGATTCGTACCATATTGGGATTGGTAAGAAGACCCTGGGTTGAGTGACCACTTTGATATATGCTTTGCCCAAGTTACGAAGGAGTTTCTATTGGACAAATAACACATACATTGTTACATAGATCCACTTTGTATTGGTCATGGCTATGTCTTGTCATCTCGTAGATCCACTGTGTATTCTTCATGGCTACGATCAGTCTGAGTCATTAGAGTATAGATCCACATTGTATCTTCGGTGGCTATACCTTCTTGTCAATACAATTATGGATCCACAGTGTATTTTATGGTGGCCATATCTCGCAAGTCTTAATCGCCCAAGCATAGGTATGCCTGCCTTGGGTTTTGAAATATGTCATGATATTTGTTGGATGTTTGTGTGCAGCTTCCGTCAGGTTCTCCAAGTCTATACCCTTGCTTGAACGTCTACAAAGTATTTTGGTTATCAGTTCGCATATTCTAACTTCATACTTTGGGGGGCAATCTATTACACATCAAAAATACTCACTTTGATAGTGTCGCAAGTGTTGTCATTACAAAGGTCACAAGTGTCGCATTTTTCTCACAAGGTCGCAAGTGTCGCATGTTTCTCACAAGTGTCGCATGTGTCAGGGAATCATACTGCCATGATGCCTATGTAGTGCCTATGACGACATGAGAAGGACACTTGAAACACCTCAAACATTTGATTTGGAAGAGGAGAAATGAGTCAGCAGGCTTGCAAACCTTTTGCCATCTGAAAGCACCTAAAAAACTGAGTTTTTGGAGGGGAGCGCTCCCCCTTACACTATCTCGAAGCGCCGACGCTCCCCCTTACACTGTCAGGGAGCATTATAACGCTCCCCTGGCCCTTTTGAGGGAGCGTTATAGATATTGAAAGTGCCAACGCCCCCCTAAAGCCTACTAGGGAGCACTACAGTGCTCTGATGGCCCTTTTGAGGGAGCGCTACCTATTCTGGGCAGTTGTTAAGATGTTGATATGAATGGGGGAAGCATATTTTCATTCTTGGAAGGCAGTTGGATTCGAATCCCTAGTCCATCCATGATCTTAGGGAAGGTCCTCAACTGAAGGAGGCAAATCCTCAACTTCCCCAAGGATATCTCAAGTGGTTAAAGCCTCTCCAAGGCTATATAAGCAAGCTTTCTAATGGTGAAAGGGGACTGGAAAAGGAGAATCACACCAAACTTATGATCTCATAAGTGGAGCTGATTGGGGGAGGAGCTGAAGATATGAAACTTATGATCTTGGAGGAAAGCTCACGGTCAGCCAAAGGAGAGTGATCAGTGAAGCTGTTGTTATCCAGGTTGTGGATCTTTCAGGCAAGGGTTAGACGAAGAGGACTTGACGAAGCTGTTGCATTCGCATCTATGATTGTAAGTACCGCTGTCATTTTTCTCATCAATATGACACGCTTGGCCTGTTTATTTCTAGTTTGTGTCTAATGTCACATGAACTTATCATTAATTGGTAGATCTGTTTTCAATCTAACATCAATAGAGTAGGAAGTGGTCGTATCTTGTTTTGTCCACAGAACTCAGCGAGGAGCAAAGGATTGGAGCACAACTCGAAGCATGCAGGGACAAACGTCGATAAAAGGTACCTCTGTCATCCTTCCTTCTCATGTGTTAGTTTATATAGATTTGAAAGGAAGTCAATGTCCATGTTAAGAATTTTCTATCTAGAGTTAGGGTCAAGCTCTTAGAGGCGATCTACCTGCCCGTAGGGAGATTTTCCTACAACACCCTCACTCTTCTTTCTTTCACCATTTACCCACTCATCACACCAGAAAATTTTTACACCATTTTTCTCTGTTCAATAAGTCGCCCCCACCTACAGTCATCCCCTCTAACATTTTTTTTTGCAGCTACTGTTGCAGTAATGGCACCAAATTCAAAACAAGCAGAAGGAGAGGAGAATCCATTTCTTCCGCCTCTTGTCGACTTTGATAGGATTCCACTGTCCGACAAAGATCTCTTAATCACAGATACAAAATGCGATTTCAATTTAAAAGACCTTTATTCATGGCTCAAAGAAGTTTTCCTAGATCAGAGTGATGAAATTGGACTCTAGGAGTCCAACCTACCCCTATATCTCTTTCCTTAGATTCACCCTTTTCCAAAATTTGCCCTCAAGTTCCAATTCCACTACATTCCCAAGAAAAGAGCCATTGTTTCCTCATATGGAGAAGTTATTTTCCTCATCACGCCTGAAACCATCGACCAAATGATGCAAATACCCCGAGATGACTCTGCATCACCTTTTAACTTTGAAATTCTCACAGAATTATACCAGAAGATGACTTTCCCTCAAAGATCTCAAATATTTCATCTTTTCCTCCCACCATCTGCTCAATTCCCCACTACAAATCCCCCTTATCCTTTTTCCATGTTTTTGACCAAAGGAAACCAGATCATCTTGTCCCTGTGTGCCTTGTTGGTTTACTACTCGGATAAGTGGGTAGATGAACCCATTCTGGGATTTTTGTCCATTTTCTCCACCGATGAGAAGCCCACTACCCAGTTCAACTTCATCACGTTCCTGGTCAACAATATTCACAAACAGTTTGTAAATTTCGCCACGGAAGGCATGTTCCGGTACTCTTCCATAATGACGTATTTTTTCATTTTCTTCCAAGTGGACAAATTTGTTTTTTCCATGCAGAAGATGGATGGAGATGGTAGACCCCAGGTAGTGACCGCATGGACCTCCTTGCTCAAGCATAACTCCACAGAGTTTAGTTTCAAGCAGTTCATCGAGCAATTATATCACCCAATAGTAAGTATGCTTAGCGACAGGCCCAAGCCTAGGATTAATGATGAAGTTCAGAGGATCCTGCATCTTTCGGATCACACCAAGACTGGTGATTGGTATTTATACCAATATCACACTGATATCAGAGTATATGGGTGCGTGTTGGCCCCGTATAAGCTTCCTAAATACCTGCCTGTCAGAATTTTTTCTCTGGAGTACATAAGGCAGATGATAAACTCTGATGATATTTATTTTGTGTCTCTAAAGAAAAAACAATAGCTCAGAATCAAAGGGAAGATTGGCTCTTTCATCTGCAACAATCGTGGCTCTCGAGAGGAAGAAGACAAGGTTTTGAAGGAAATGAAGTTCATCATGAGTTTCACATGGCACTATGATCCATGTGGGATTATCTATGAGATGAGGGTGAAAAACAAGAATATCCCATATGTCCATGAATCTAGGCCTGAAGTGGAGAAATTTGCAAACCAGACAGTATGGGAACCAAACACTTTGGTCGAAGCAGAACAACAGGATCTGTTGGCCAATGTATCACAAACGACCACACCACAGGTTTCGAAAGAGAAAAGGCCTAGGCAAGATTTGTCACCGCCTATCACTGAAGTGTCGTCAGAAGAATTCCAACTGCATACCAAGAGGTCTAAAACCATTTCAGCTCTTGACCCGATTGGGGAAAAGGAAGTCTCATCTACTACAGTGACCAAGGTTGATAGGTCACCCCTCAGTGTAAGCCTCCAGCATATCATAACCTCAGTGTTGCCGAAGAAATCTACAGATACTCCATCATCCACCCATCCAGGCAAAGTAGGACCGAAGCTGAGCATCTTTGAAAAATATGATCTGATCAAGAAAAGGAATCAGACTCTGACCAACAAAACTTGTGCCCAGTTCTAGAAGCAGACGTCAATTGCACAACATAGGCTTCTATTGACATTTGACACTGAGAAGGGAAGAATGCATATGGCATTCCTCCAAGCACAGGTTCCAGATCCAAAGGTAATCACTGATTACAAAAGGGCCACTTTTGAATTCCAGACTAAGGATGTGCATCCAGTCGATTAGATGGACCTGCACAAGCAAACAGGAGAAATGGTTTTCTATACGCTGGCACACACTTCCACTACTGCGTCCAAATTGCAAGTGTCTCGGAACAATGTCCAAACACAGTTGAAGTTGGAGAAGATATCGTCCTTTGCCAAGGACAACATGATCAAGAATTTGGAGGAATTGGTCCTTAAGATTGGGTACGATCCCTCGAACGTGAAAGAAACCAAGGAGATGATTAAAAGGAAAAATGTTGACATAGCCTCCTTAAGGAAACAATTGAAACTCCCACCAACAAAGGATTCACAAGCGAAGGAAATAACAGAGACAGAAGGAGAAAAAGATGAATTGCTCAAACTAATCATGGAGCAGAATGCATAACTAAAGGAAATGGAAGCTAAGATGGAGAATCTAGTAAAAGAGAAAGAACAGCTGAAGCCAATGGAAGTCATTCCATTGAGTGCAGTTCAAATTTTAGGAGTAAGCACAACATCAGTAATAGAAGTCTCATCGACGAATCCACTGACATCTCTAGAAAAGACAACCGAATTCGCTAAATCTATGGAAAAGATGAACTTGCAGGAAACAAAGATTAGCAGGCTCAAAAAGGAAATTGAGAACCTTCAGGAACTCAAATATTCCTATCATATCATCCTCTCCAAGGAAAAGAAGGTTTCAAACCAACTCAAACAAGAGTTACAACATCTCTGGAAGAAAACATTGGCAGGTAAAACTCTGGCCGAAGTTAAAGAAAGCATGTGGACAGACATCACCAAGTCTATGAATGAGATATGGCCAATGATATAGATCATGTTTGAGAAAAATGAGTTGGTGCAGAGAAGCAAACAGGCCATTGAGAAGATCAGATCGAAATTGGGAGAGATGCCCACACAGGCTAATGAAATCATCAAGTTCCTAAATTCTAAGACCAAGGAGGAGCTGGAAGAGCTGAAAATTGAAGATAGAACAGAGACCATCCTTGAGGTCAAAAGAGTTTTGACCAAGAGAGGATTAATTCTTCAGCTGGAAGAAAAGGTTCAGGCCATGGACCTAGGGGTACAAAGGTTTTTTAGTAAGATTGAGGCTCTACAGAAGAAAGGTTTTCCTGGTCTGAAGGCAATCAATGACAAATTGATGACACTCCCAGACTACAAAAAGAGACTGGTCGATGTGGCTAAGGACAGTTCAAAGTTTTCAAGAATTCAAGGCAGCATCACTGGCAAGGAATTTCTAGATGCACTTCATTGGGACATCAATATTTAGCATGAGATTCGATACATGTTTGTCACCAAACCTACCTTCACCAAGTACACACAAATGGACGAAGTTTATCAAAGGCTACTCAAAGTCAACGTGCCCAGTCATCTTCGATGGGAAGAACTCTGTGATCTGATCGAGTAGCAGATGAGTTGTCCCAACCCAATCATTTGTCCAGTTAGATGAGGTTGTGCAGAGGCCTCACCAACGGTTCAAATAGAAAACAACATGCAGTTGTGACACATCATCAAGTAGTTCCTAGATTTTTGAAATTTGTTAAGTTAGTTAGGCTAAAAATAGATTTACCACGCCCTAATCTTTGATGACAGGATTTTTTGGAATTTTGAGTTATAAATACTTCATCTTTCGAAGTATTGAGGGTTGTTTATCCTCACGCCCTGCAAGTTATTAGACTGTAATATTTTTGAAGAGATCTTCCATTAATACAAAGAGGCACTTTACAGGATTCTTGCATGTATTCACTTGTGATGTTTTTCTCTCTAAGTTGAATGTTATTCTCACTTTTTTATCACACTGTTTCTAAATCTAATCTTTGGAAGTAATGAACGTTGCAGGATTTATCTCGTATACCCTGTTTCTGACTTGAAAGATTTTAGTGTTTTATCTTCTCATTTTACAATAAAGAAATTCTTAACTGCTTCTTTGTTGTAATTGTMTTTCTCATCTTTTCTGCTATTCCTCATTTATGCTACTAAATAATCCAGTGATTATACTATCTCGCCCTGTGAAAGGTTTCCTTTGTTTTTTTGGTTTGGATTTCATCTTTACGACACAGACCCCATAGCCCAATGGATGTGTAAACTATCTCAACCAAATCGAAAAACACTATGACAACAAAAATGACTTATTTATATATCTAGCCTAATATTTAAAAAATTTGAAACATATCTAAATCATATAGAGAGATCCCTCTCTGAAGTTGGAAGGGCTAGATCCCAGCTTCAAAAGTGGTTGGATAAAGTTGCCTCTCGTATATTTCTTCTTTGAAACAACCTCTAGGAAATTTACAGAGCACTAACATAGTGGCGACCGTACTCGGGAACGAATAGAACTAAAAATTTATAGCTTCACGCTTTCTTTTCCCTAGAAGAAAAGTTTGTTCCTGAAATATTGCAAATTTGAGAAGAAAGTAATGTTTAGAGGTTGGTTAAAATTTGTACATATTATTTTCAGACTCGTAAAACTAAAAAGTATATATATAAAAATCAAAAAAGAAATCTGGCTCCCAAGAAAGTTTATACTCGATCTCATCCAGACCCAGAACCTGCGATAGTAACAGGTAACCTAGAATAATTGCTCAGGAAAAAGACCATTGCTAAAGGTTCAATAAGTCATAATCCCTTTCATAAGTCCCTTTCCTTTTCGGGGAAGCTCATTACCTTTCAAAACTTTGACTTTGACACCCTTTCTGAAAAAATATTGGTTAGAACAAGATCTGATAGTTTTGTGACTGAAATCATTTTGGACCCAACCATTTTGCAACCCTAGACTCCTGAAGTTCTATATCCCATTGCTAAACCACAAACCACTCCCTCGGCGCTAGCTAGTCCCTCCTCATCCTCGTCTTCGGTCGCTACCTCGCCTATCATCCAATTTGTTATCCCACCTCCTCCACCCATCATGGAAGCTAGATACACTCCCTTGGTGTTGGTCGCGCCTCTTCATGCTATGCCCCAAGACTATCAAACGAGACTCCCACAGTTCGATGGAATAGGACCTTTGAATGCCCAACAACACATTGATAAAATGAATGATTATTTTGACCTGCACGAAGTAGATGAGGTTGACGTTCCAATGAGATCGTTTGCCCAAGTTTTGACAGGTGACATTAAGAAATGGTATAAAGGTTTACGTGCCACCTCAGTCCTTGACCTTACCACATTTCAAAGGAGTTTTCTAGACAGATGGGAGGTAAAGAAAAACCCTCTCCAAATATTGTCAGAATACAAAAATATTAGAAGAAATCAAGGTGAGACAATACAAGATTACTGCACTCGTTTCAATAACCTGTACAACACAATCCCAACCGAAATCAAACCTCCATAGGGTTTCTCATTGATAAAATTCTCTGATGCTTTTGATGCCGATATGTCGTACCAAATAAGGGAAAGAAATTCTACCACCCTGGAAGACATGTAGAAAAGCACAATAAGTGTGGAGGCCAATTTGTTGGAAAAAAAGGCATGACAGAGGTCAGAGAGGAGAGTCACAATTAAAGAGGAACTTTCCACATCAACATCAGATTCCAAATTGGATTCCTTGGCCAGAGAAATGGAAAGAATGATGGAAAGACTTTTTGTATCAGAAAGAAATCCTCCGAGAGAAAACCCACCAGCTCCTCAAGTTCAGAATCCTAACTTCAGGAGAAACCCTCCTCAAATCAGACAGAGAGATCCTAGGGATCAAAGAGAGAAGAGAGGTCTGGATCAACAGATCATACCTCCCCTACAAGAAAATTATGCTGATGAAGGAGAGTAAGTGATTGAGGAACTAGAGGATACTCACATAAATCTCATGGGCATTCACGATAACGAAGCTATTTTCCTTACCCAAGAAGAGCAATAACTTTTTCTTCTCAATCAAACAAAAGTAAGTGAAGAAGATGAATATGTTGAACAACAGGCATTCGAAAATGCCATTTTGGAAGTACAGTGGCAGTACAATCTACGAGGTAAAAATATAGAAGGAAGTTCCCCAAAAAAGAAGATTGAAGCAAAGAAGGTAGTCAAAACCAAAAAAGCCTCTGAGCCATCTACTGAGAATATTCCTGAGAAGAGTATTGCCGAAGTTCCCGTGAAAAGAAACCTTACTATTCTGAAAAGATCGTCGCAGCTTGAGGTTTCATCAACTAATCAACCAAGTACTTCCAACCAGAAGAATGTGGTAGACAAACTAGAATTGATGAGCCAAAGCAGAGTCCCTACACCTTTCAGCCTCGAAGGGGAATTAGCAAAAGTAAAAATTCCCATTCCACTTTCCGAGTTGATGAACAAAGACGCTTATCATTCAAAAGTGACTAAAGTGTTGATCATTGAACCTGATATAGGTATGAAAGCCTTAACCGTTGGATCAACAAATCATTCAAACACTGTGAACCTTACAGATGATCAACCCGAACTTCTGTTCAGACCTGAAGTAGATGGCGAAGCTGATAATGGTGTTGTCACTCCTTTTTACATCAGTCTAAATATACATGACCTCATCTTGCATAATTCTATGATGGATTTGGGTGCTTTCCATAATCTGATGCCTAAAGCAGTGATGGAGAAACTGGGACTGGAGGTCACCAGACCTTACAAGGATTTACACTCATTTGACTCCAGTAAAGTTAGATGTATTGGTTTTATCAAGGACTTATGTATCACCCTGGTTCAGATTCCTGCAAAGAGCATGGTCATGGATGTGGTGGTTGCAGACATTCCCCCGAAATATGGAATGTTTCTATCCCGGTCTTGGGGGGATAAGTTGAGAGGTACCCTGCAACTAGATATGTCGTATGCCACTATCCCAGTTTTCAAGAAATAAAGAAGGCTATACAGAGAAACATTGATGAAATACATGGTCAGTAGCCAAGAAAAACCGCACAACTATCTTCTTTACTCCACACATTCTGACTTGGATTCTTTTATCCTATATAACGATGGTGACACGGGAGAGCAAAACACCCATTTGGGAGAAGATACATCTGGTTCAGATGAAGGCCAAGAAATCAATGAGGTAGAAAGAAAGAAAAACGTGGTAACTGAAGAATTACCGACAGATTTCTGGAGCATGGATTTTGATGGAACAGTAAGTGAGGAAGGAGCCGGAGCGGGAGTTTGGCTGGATAATCACAGAACCAGGTATTCAGAAAACCTTTCTTACAAATTAAATTTCCAATGCACTAACAATATCACCGAGTATGAAGCCTTGATGCTCGGTCTGAAACTTTTGAAAAGAGTTGGTGCCAAACAGATTATGGTAAGAGGTGATTCTGAGTTAATAATCAAGCAAATTAAAGGTGAGTATGCTTCAAAACATCCTCGTCTTAGAGCTTATAGGAATGTTTCTCTTGATTCCCTTAGATGTTTCACTAAAGTTGATTTGCAGGTAATGCCTAGGGGACAGAACATTTTGACAGATGGATTGGCTATGTCAGCAGCCACATGTAAGATTCCTTTTCGCTCGACTCGCCCATACACGGTAGAGGTGAAGTGTAGACCAACCGTTCCCGACAATATCAGGTACTGGCAAGTGTTTGGTAATGATGATCAAATCGAATACTTTCTGCAGTGTAAAAATTATTTTGAATGTACTAATATAGATTTAGAGAACGGAGATGAAAATGTAAAAAGATCTGATTTTGAAAATGATAGTGTAAATAGCGTAGATTCAGGATAATTAGGCGATGATGAGATGGAGACCAATATTTTGCATTTGAAAAGTAATGTTTTACCTAGGGGTCTAGTTCCTTTAGAGGACTTGTTTGATTTTAACGATGTAGCAAAAACACCGAAAATTGAAGCCAGTGGACAAGAAGTAGAAGATTGTAATATAGGGACAGAAGAGAAACCCAGGATGGTCAAATTGTCCAAATCATTACCCCCTGAGCAAAAACTCAAATACATTGAGTTGTTCAAGGAATATTCAGATGTCTTTGCATGGGGTTATGAGGAATTGAAAGCTTATGATACCAACATCATACAACATAGGATTCCAATAAAAGAAGATGAAAAAACGTTCAAACAGAAACTTAGGAGAATCAATCCCAAGTTACTCCCCCTGATAGACAAGGAAATCAAAAAAATGTACGATGCCAAAATCATAGTCCCATTAGGTTTTTCCAAATGGGTCTCAAATTTGGTTCCAACACGTAATAAATATGGGGAAATTAGGCTTTGCATTGATTTCTGAAATCTGAATAAGGTCTCCCTGAAGGAAAATTACCCCTTGCCAAAAATGGACCACATACTACAAAGGGTAGTCGGATCCAGTTGAATCTCTTTGCTGGATGGGTTCTCGGGTTATAATTAGGTCCTCGTTCACCCAGATGACCAAGACAAAACCACTTTCACTACACCATGGGGCACTTTCATGTATGTGAAAATGCATTTCAGTTTGATGAACGCTGGAGCCACTTTCCATAGAGCGATGGACATCACCTTTGTGGAAGAATTAGGCAAATTTATTGTCATTTGTCTGGACGATATAACTGTGTTTTCCCAATCTGATGATGAGCACCTGCGACATCTCAGACAAGTCTTTGAGAAATGTAGGAGATTTGGGATTTCTTTAAATCCTAAGAAGAGCCTTTTCAAACTAGAGGAAGGAAAAATGCTAGGGCACATAATCTCTAAGGACATAATCAAAATAGACCCCAACAGAATCAAAGCCATACAAAAATTATAACACCCAAGAAACATCAAAGAATTACAGTCTTTTATCGGGAAAATAAACTTTATACAAAGATTCATACCCAATCTAGCTGAGCTCCTTAGAAACATTATGAATATGTTAAAAAAGGATGTAAAAATAAAATGGGACACCGAATCCAGGCAGTCTTTCGAACAAGTCAAACGAGCACTCACACAGGCCCCCGTCTTGATCAGTCCTGACTTTACCAAAGATTTCTATCTTTTTTCTTTCACCTCCGAACATACCATTGCAGTAGTATTACTATAGAAGAACAACGAAGGGATGAACAACCCATAGCCTTCTTCAGTAAAGCATTAATAGATGATTATTTGAATTATAAGATAATGGAGAAACAAGCTTTTGCCTTGGTAAAAGACATAAAAGATTTTAGAGTATACATTCTCCATTCCCACACCATTGCATATGTTTTGAATGCAGTAGTAAAAGACATTCTGACCCAGGACAATCCGGATGGAAGGAGAGGAAAATGGATTGCTGTCATTTTAGAATATGACATAGAGATTAAGCCTACGAAACTAATTAAAGGTCAAGGTCTAGCAAAATTAATGGCTGAATCAAATTTCCATGCTCTTGACATTAATTTCTTAGCTGCAATAGATGAACAGGGCGAGACGGTGACTCCAAGCGTGAGAGAGGTATTTCTCAACTCTCCATGGTACACAGACCTAATATTTGTTTTTCATAATTTACAAGCTCCCCCTGGTTTGACTAAGACTAAAGCTAGGTTTTTGAAGTTGAAAGCATTAAAATTTTGCATTATAGAAGGCAATATATATTGGAAAGATCCTGGAGGTATTCTGTTAAATTGTTTATTGAAAGATGAAGATGACAAAGTGTTACAAGAATTTTATGCAGGAGAATGTGGTGGTCATCTGAACTGGAAGGTTACAACCAACAAAATCCTTAGAGCTGGATTCTATTGGCCCACCCTATTCGTTGATGTACATCATAAAGTGACTTCATGTCATCAATGTTAGTTGTTTGAAGGAAAAAGGAAACTCCTTCCTCTACCCCTGAAACCGGTCTCAGTTGAAGCCCCTTTCCAACAATGGGGATTGGAATTCATTGGAGAAATACATCCCCCTTCTTCAGGCCAGCACAGGTGGATTCTTATGGCCACAGATTATTTTATGAAATGGATCGAAGCAGTACCAAGCAAGCAAGCCACTGATTCTATTATTATTAAATTCCTTGAAAATAATATCTTGTCTCACTTTGGATGTCCTAGAAAGATTATAACTGATAATGCAGCTGCTTTTCGATTGAAGAAACTCATAGATTTTTGCAACCAGTATCACATTGGTTTGGGACATTCCAAAGATTACTACCCTCAGGGGAATGGGCTAGCAAAATCTTCAAACAAAACCCTGGTAAACATCATCAAGAAGACGTTGTAGGAAAACAAGAAGTCATGGCATAACAAGTTGGTGTTCACATTATGGGCTGATAGACTGACCACCAAAAGGTCAATCGGTATGTCACCATATCAGCTGGTCTATGGCACAGAAGCAGTTTTTCCCACTTCCTTAGGAGTCCCTGTCATGAAATTGCTTCAAGATACACAAGCCGAGCCAAACGAATCACAAAGAAGGATCAATCAGATGATCCATTTGCAATAGTCTAGGGAAGAGGTATTCAACAAAACTTAGGTAGTCCAAGAGAGCATCAAGAAGATTTTTGACAAAATAACCAAGGAAGATGATTTTGAGATAGGAGATTTGGTGTTGAGATGGGATGCCCTAAATCAAGACAAGCGAAAGCATGGAAAATTTGACAGTCTTTGGAAGGGACCATACATGATTCAAGCATTCATAGGAAACAACACTTTCTTGCTAAACAATGTTGATGGGACAGATCTGCCAGGAGGACATGTAAATGGCAGAATGTTGAAGCATTATTTACTGCCTCAGTAGAGACTTGAGGTTTCACTCTCCATTGTACATACCATCTTTATTTTTCGCATGCATTTTCTGCCCCATGGTGGTGTATACATGAAAATCCTTGGAAAACCCATGAAATGCACTTATCCTAAGTTATCTAGCACATGTATTCTCCGCGCCCTCACTTATGCTCCGCTCATATATTAATGGTTCAGATAATCTCACCTAGATCTACGGTGGTCAGACTTTTCCAAACCCCCCTGACCGTTCTATCTTTAATGGAGGGGGGGGGGGTCCGGAATCATGGATAACACCCGCACACATCTGGACGACCCAAGTTTAAGTGCGTGGATCTACGGTCTATATTGGATTCCGTACCCCCCCGTCCATTCTGCCTTTAATGGGGGGGGGTAAGGAATGTGTGATAAAGGACGCGCATAAATCTGCTGTCAAAAAGCCAGTGCACAGATCAATGGATCAAGGTGTTTTGTGGACCCCCCCGACTGATCTGCCTTTAACTAAAGGGAGGGGTCTGGAATGGAATCTTTCCTCTGGCGGGCCCCTGTCTATATGGTGGTCAGACTTTTCCACACCCCCCCTGACCGTTCTATCTTTAATGGAGGGGGGGGGGGGTGGGGGTCCGGAATCGTGGATAACACCCGCACACATCTGGACGAACCAAGTTTAAGCGCGCAGATCTACGGTCTATATTGGATTCCAGACCCCCCCGTCCATTCTTCCTTTAATGGAGGGGGGGTATAGAATGTGTGATAAATGACGCGCATAAATATGCTGTCAAAAAGCCAGTGCACAGATCAATGGCTCAAGGTGTTTTGTGGACCCCCCCGAATGACCTGCCTTTAACTAAAGGGGGGGGTCTGGAATGGAATATTTCCTCTGGCGGCCCCCTATCTATACGGTGGTCAGACTTTTCCACACCCCCCCTGACCGTTCTATCTTTAATGGAGGGTGGGGGGGTCCGGAATCATGGATATCACCCGCACACATCTGGACGAACCAAGTTTAAGCGCGCGGATCTACGGTCTATATTGGATTCCGGACCCCCCCGTCCATTCTGCCTTTAATGGAGGGGGGGTACAGAATGTGTGATAAATGATGCGCATAAATTTGCTGTCAAAAAGCCAGTGCACAGATCAATGGCTCGAGGTGTTTTGTGGACCCCCCCGACTGATCTGCCTTTAAATAAAGGGGGGGGTCTGGAATGGAATCTTTCCTCTGGTGGGCCCCTATCTATACATGGAATCAATCTACCGGTCCTGAGTCCCACCGCCTCCTAATGACTAACATACCCTCGTCACCTCTTGATGTCACCATCCACCTTTCTAAAAGAGTCACATCCCTTAATTTTTGTCAGTCCTTCCCCCCATTCACTCGTGGCAAGCCCCCTCACCATGATTTTTACCCCAATCGGTAACCGCCATTTCACCCATCCATATTCCTCAGTCACCATCACCTGCCATCTCACACTCTAAGTGATTCGTTGGCCATTTATTACTAGATAACCTATCCTTTAACCATCTCACCTGTCCCCCATGCCCAACGGACACCCGTCTACTCAAAACTACCCTCACTCTTTTTTCTTTCACCATTTACCCACTCATCAAACCAGAAAATTTTTACACTATTTTTCTTCGTTCATTCAGTCTCCCCCACCTACAGTCGTCCCCTCTAACGTTGTTTTTTGTAGGTACTGTTGCAGTAATGGCACCAAAGTCAAAACAAAAGGAAGGAGAGGAGAATCCGTTTCTCCCGCCTCCTATCAACCTTGACAGGATTCCACTGGCCGACAAAGATCGCTTAATCGCAGATACAAAGTGTGATTTCGATTTCACAGACCTTCAGTCGTGGATTAAAGAAGTTTTCTTGGATTAGAGTGACAAAATTGGACTCTAGGAGTCCAACCTAACCCTATATCTCTTTCCTCAGATTCACCCTTTTCCAAAATTTTCCCTCAAGTGCCAAGCCCACTACATTCCCGAGCAAAGAGCCATCGTTTCCTCATCTGGAGAAGTTCTTTTCCTCATCACGCCTAAAACCATCGACCAAATGATGCAAATACCCCGAGTTGACTCCACATCACCTTTTAACCTTGAAATTCTCACAGAATTATACCAGAAGATGACTTTCCCTCAAAGAGCTCAAATATTTGAGCTTTTTCTCCCACCATCCACTCAATTCCCCATTACAAATCCCCCTTATCCTTTTTCCATGTTTTCGACCAAAGGAAACTAGATCATCTCGTCCCTGTGTGCCTTGTTGGGTTACTACTCGGATCAGTGGGTAGATGAACCCATTCTGGGATTTTTATCCATTTTCTCCATCGACGAGAAGCCCACTACCCAGTTCGACTTCAATAAGTTCCCGGTGAACAATATTCACGAAGAGTTTGTAAATTTCTCCACGAAATGCATGCTCCGGTATTCTTCCATACTGGTGTATTTGTTCATTTTATTCCAAGGGGACAAATTTGTTTTTTCCATGCAGAAGATGGATGGAGATGGAAGACCCCAGGCAGTGACCGCATGGACCTCCTTGCTCAAGCATAACTCCACAGAGTTCAGTTTCAAGCAGTTCATCGAGAAATTTTATCACCTAGTGGTAAGTATGCTTAGCGGTAGGTCTGAGCCTAGGATTAATGATGAATTTCAAAGGATCCTACATCTTTCGGATCACACCAAGACTGGTGATTTGTATTTATACCAATATCACACTGAGATATGAGTGTATGGGTGCGATTTGGCCCCATATAAGCTTCATAAATACCTGCCTGTCAGAATTTTTTCTCTGGAGTACATAAGGTAGATGATAAACTCTGATGATATTCATTTTGTGTCTCTAAAGAAAAAACAACAGCTCAGAATCAAAGGGCAGATTGGCTCTTTCATCTGCAACAATCGTGGCACTGGAGAGGAAGAAAACAAGCTACTGAAGGAAATAAAGTTTGTCATGAGTTTCACATGGCAGTATGATCTGTGTGGGATTATCTCTGAGATGAGGGTGAAAAAAAGAATATCCCATATGTCCACGAATCTAGGAATGAAGTGGAGAAATTCGCAAACCAGACAGTATGGGAACCAAACACTTTGGTTGAAGCAGAACAGTAGGATCCCTGGGCCACTATATCACAAACGACCACACCACAGGTTCCTAAAGAGAAAAGGCCTAGGCAAGATTTGTCACCGCCTGTCACTGAAGTGTCGTCAGAAGAATTCCGACTGCACACCAAGAGGTCTAAAACCATTTCATCTCCTGACTCGACTGGGGAAAATGAAATCATGTCTACTACAGTGACCAAGGTTGATAGGCCACCCCTCAGTGCAAGCCTCCAGCATATCATAACCTCAGCGTTGCTGAAGAAATCTACAGATACTCCATCAACCACCCAGCGAGGAAAAGTAGGACCGAAGCTGAGCATCTTTGAAAAATATGATCTGATCAAGAAAAGGAATTAAACTCTAACTAGCAGCACTTGCACCCAGTTTTGGAAGCAGACGTCAACTGCACAACATAGGATGCTATCGACATTTGACACTGAGAAGGGCAGAATGCATATGGCATTCCTCCAAGCACAGGTTCCAGATCCAAAGGTAATCACTGATTACAAAAGGGCCACTTTCAAATTCTAGACTAAGGATGTGCATCCGACTGATCAGATGGATCTGCACAAGCAAACAAGAGAAATGGTTTTCTATATGCTGGCACACGCTTCCACTACTGCGTCCAAATTGCAAGTGTCTCTAAACAACGTCCAAACACATTTGAAGTTGGAGAAGATATCGTCCTTTGCCAAGGACAACAGGATCAATACTTTGGAGGAATTGGTCGTTAAGATCGGGTACGATCCCTCGATGGTGAAAGAAACTGAGGAGATGATTAAAAAGAAAAATGCCAACATAGCCTCCTTAAGGAGACAATTGAAACTCCCACCAACATAGGATTCACATGTGAAGGAAATAGCAGAGACGGAAGGAGAAAAAGATGAATTGCTCAAACTAATCATGGAGCAGAATGCAAAACTAAAGGAAATGGAAGCTAAGATGGAGAAGCTAGTAAAAGAGAAAGAACAATTGAAGCCAATGGAAGTCATTCCATTGAGTGCAGTTCCACTTTCAGTAGTAAGCACAACATCAGTAACATAAGTCCCATCGACGAATCCACTGACATCTCTGGAAAAGACAGCCAAATTGGCTAAATCTATGGAAAAAATGAACCTGCAGGAAACAAAGATTAGTAGGCTCAAAAAGGAAATTGAGAACCTTCAGGAACTCAAATATTCCTATCAGATCATCCTCTCCAAGAAAAATCAGGTGTCAGACTAGCTCAAATAAGAGTTACAACAGCTCTGGAAGAAAACATTGGCAGGAAAAACTTTGGTCGAAGTTAAAGAAAGCATCTGGACATACATCACCATGTCTATGAACGAGATATGGACAATGATACATATCATGTTTGAGAAAAATGAGTTGGTGCAGAGAAGCAAACAGACCATTGAGAAGATCAGATTAGAATTGGGAGAGATTCCCACACAGGCTAATGAAATCATCAAGTTCCTAAATTCTAAGACCAGGGAGGAGTTGGAAGAGCTGAAAATTGAAGATAGAATAGAGACCATCCTTGAGGTCAAAAGAGTTCTGACCAAGAGAGGATTAATGCTTCAGCTGGACGAAAAGGTTCAGGCCATGGACCTAGGGGTACAAAGGTTTTTTAGTAAGATTGAGGCTCTACAGAAGAAAGGTCTTCCTGGTCTGAAGGTAATCAATGACAAATTGATGACACTCCCAGACTACAAAAAGAGACTGGCCGATGTGGCTAAGGATAGTTCAAAGTTTTCAGGAATTCAAGGCAACATCACTGGCAAGACATTTCTAGATGCGCTTCAGTGGGACATCGGTATTCAACATGAGATTCGATACATCTTCGTCACCAAACCTACCTTCGCCAAGTACACATAAATGGACAAAGTTTATCGAAGGCTACTCAAAGTCAATGTGCCCAGTCATCTTCGATGGGAAGAACTCTGTGATCTGATCGAGTAGCAGATGAGCTATCCCAGCCCAATCATTTGTCCAGTTAGATGAGGTCGTGTAGAGGCCTCACCAATGGTTCACCCAGAAAACAACATGCAATTGTGACACATCATCAAGTAGTTCCTATATTTCTAAAATTTGTTAAGTTAGTTAGGCTAAAAATATATTTACCACGTCCTGATCTTTGATGACAATATTGTTTGTAATTTTGAGTTATAAATACTTCATCTTTCGAAGTATTGAGGGTTGTTGATCCTCATGCCCTGCAAGCTATCAGACTGTAATATTTTTGAAGAGATCTTCCATTAATACAAAGAGGCACTTTACAGGATTCTTCTGTGTATTCACCGGTGATGTTTTTCTCTCTAAGTTGAATGTTATTCTCACTTTGTTATCACACTATTTCTAAATCTAATCTTTGGAAGTAACGAACGTTGCAGGATTTATCTCGTATACCCTGTTTCTGACTTGAAATATTTTAGTGTTTTATCTTCTCATTTTACAATAAAGAAATTCTTAACTGCTTCTTTGTTGTAATTGTCTTTCTCATCTTTTCTTCTATTCCTCATTTATGGTACTAAAGAATCTAGTGATTATACTATCTCGCCCTATGAAAGGTTTCCTTTGTTTTTCTGGTTTGGATTTCATGTTTACGACACGGACCCCATAGCCCAATGGATGTGTAAACTATCTCAACCAACTCGACAAACACTACGACAAAAAAACCAACTTATTTATATATCTAGCCTAATATTTAAAAAAATTGAAACATATCTAAATCATATAGAGAGTTCCCTCTCTGAAGTTGGAAGGGCTAGATCCCAGCTTCAAAAGAGGTTGGATAAAGTTACCTCTCGTAGATTTCTTCTTTTGAACAACCTCTAGGAAATTTATAGAGCACTAACAGGTTGATCATGTACATGCAAAACATGTCCTCAAAGGTTTGGTTCATTTGTTTGGTCTGCCCGTCAGTCTCCAGGTGATATGTAGTACTAAAGTTAAGTTGGGTTCCCAAGGCCTCTTGGAAAATCATCCAAAATCGTCCAGTAAACATTGATCCTTGATCAGATATAATCCTCTTAGGCATGCCATGCAGCTTCACAATCTCGCTGATGAAAACTCTAGCTATGTCAGGTGCCTGATACGTCGTATGCACAGGAATAAAGTGAGCACTCTTCATTAGAGTGTCTACTACTACGAAAATCGAGTCATGTATCCTTGTCGTTAGTGGAAATCCAACAATAAAATCCATCTAAATAACCTCCCATTTCGATTCCAGAATAGCATGTGGTTGTAGTAATCTTGCTGGGTGTCTATGTTCGGCCTTTACCTGTTGACATTCTAGACATATGGCCACATAGTTGACTATGTCTTCCTTCATTCCCTTCCAGAAAAATAAGGTTTTAAGGTATGCCCTCATCTTTGTGACTCATGGGTGAGCCATGTAAACTGCTCTATGAGCCTTGCTCAGGATCAACTTCCTCAACTCGTCGTTCAGTGGTACGTAGATCCAATTTTTAAACCTCAATAAACCATCGCTATCAAAAGAAAATCCTTCAAATCATGGTAATATCATTGTGTTTTATTTGATAAAACCCTCCACCTCTTTGTACCAGTCGTTGTCACACTGTAAAGTTAGAATTTTTTTTATGTAGATTTGTCTAAAGAGGCAGCACCGAAGAGATGCGTGGTCTCCGACTCAATGCATCTGCCACTCAGTTCACTGTTCCTTTTATGTAAGTAATCTCAAAGTCGTACTTGCTAACCAATTTCGACCAACGTCGTTGTCGCGCGTTTAGGTTGCTTTGTGTAAAGATGTGGTGTTATCCACAATGGTCAGTCTTTAGTTCAAATTTTTGTCCAACAAGGTAGTGTCTCCAAACCTTCAAGGCATATACAATAGCTAACAACTCCAAATCATGCGTCGCGTAGTTCTCCTTATGCCTTCTCATTTTCCTCTAAATGTAAGCGTCTGTCTTGCATCAAGACTCCGCCTAAGCCTTCCTTGGATGTGTCAGTGCATACCAAGAAGTTTGCGTCCATGTCTAGGACCTTTAGTATTGGTGATGTTGTCAACAACTCCTTGAGCCTCCGAAATTCTTCCCTGCATTTCTTGGTCCAAACTAAATTCTTGTTTTTCTTTTGCAATTCCATGATTGGATTTGCTATCTTCGAAAATCCCTCGACGAACCGTTGATAGTATCCTGCTAAACCCACGAAGGTATGCACTTCTGGGACATTCGTCGGCACAGGCCATTCCATAATAGCCTCAACCTTAGCTGGATCCATGGCAATGCCTTCGCCGAAGATGACATGCCCTAAGTAGTGAATCTTCAATTGATAAAATGATCATTTGGACAACTTTCCATACAATTTGTGCTCTCACAAACACTATAGTACCAAGCACAAGTGCTCGTCATTCTCCTCTGTCATCCGAGAGTAAATCAAAATATCGTCAATGAATACTTGGATGAACTTATCCAAGCACTCGTGGAACACCCCATTCATCAAACTCATAAATACCCTTGGGGCGTTTGTCAGTCCCAACGGTAAAACAATAAACTCGTAATGTCCAAACCTCGTCTTAAAGGCAGTCTTAGGGACATCATCTTCCTTGATTCGTAACTAGTGATACCTTGATCACAAATAGATCTTTGAGAACACTGTCTCGCCCTTCATTTGATTGAACAGATCATCAATCGTCGGCAACAAATATTGATTCTTGATCATGCCCTTGTTCAATTGAAGGTAGTCAATGCAGATCCTCCATGACCCATCCTTCGTTCGTATGAAAATAATAGGTGCACCCCATGGTGACACACTAGGATGTATCAGTCCCAGGTCCAACAACTCCTTCAGTTTCATTCTCAACTACTATAACTCTGGGGTTGACATCCGATAAGGTGTTCTAGCTATTGGTTCTGTTCCCAGTTTTAGGTCTATAGTAAACTCCAATTCCCTATCTGGCAGCATCCTAGGTAACTCCTCTGGAAATACATCCACAAACTCTCTCACCACTGGAAGGTGTTCTAAACCTTCCACTAATCCCTTCTCGTTTAACACAAGGATCACATAAAGCTTGCACCCATTGCACATGTAATTCCATCGCTGTAAGGAAGAGATGAACCTCAGGTAAACTCCCTAGTTTCGTTGTACAATCACATGTCTCTGTCCCTCGTCATCGACCAAGCTCAACCATTTCGTCTTACAATTGGGTATCGCCTAATGTGATTCCAACTAGTCCATACCAATTATGACATCATAAGATCCTAAGATCGTGACGTACAGGTTGGCCCTTGTGACAAAGTCTCCCAGGTTAAGGATACAGCCCATAAACTTTCCTACAAACTTTTGTTTGTCTCTCGAGGCCATCTCTATGAAACTAAACTCATCATGTTTGACTGCCTCTACCTTAATCCTTTTTAGCACTGCATCGAAAATGAAACTCTCAGTAGCACCAGGATCTATAAAAATACTAAGGGTCTGGTCAGCGACGGTACCTGTCGTCTCAAGCACAATTGAATGATGCTCTGCCTGTCAGTTATGAACCTCTACATGAATCCGATGGGCCTTTCCCATATCTCCCATGGTAGAGGGTCTGGCTGATTTGGACGCTCTAGTCCTCTCCACTGGGCAGTCGCGCTAGTAGTGTGGCTCCCCACACGCCCAACACCCCTTCTTCAGTCGAGTACTCCTGGTACCTGAAGTTGAAGATGAATTCTAAGAATAAGGCCAAACTCAAACTTCTTGACCTTATGATTTTTGGTAACTTTGTGCGGAGCATATCAAAGCAGCTCTAAAATGGGCCTCATACTCAGGCACCATATGGCTACCTCGTCACAAGGCGTCGAACTCGTTGAGATGATGCTCAACGAATTCCTTAGAAACATACCTCTCCTGAAATAGTCCCTTGAATAGTTCCCATGAAATGTCGCTGACAGACAGGTTCAAAAGGGGCAGGAGAGTCTTCCACCATAAAAGAGTGCTCCCCTTTAGTCAAAAGACCACCATGTGGACCTTCATGTTGGAGGCCATAAACGCGAAGTGTGAAGCACGCGACTTTCTCTACAACTATGATTTGACGACACCACCATCCGTGACACTCGTGGATGCTAGAACTCATCTCTCTCAAGATCTCGAAGGATGTTAACGGTACTAGCTATTGTGCATTGTGGACCCTCAGCGACACCCTCTAAATGCGATCTCCATGAGGACACGTTAAGGTTTTTACTTAATGCAAGGGTTAATACTCACGGGTTTACTACAGTGGAAATCCTAGTAATCCATAGTCGCAGGGTTGAACCTGCTCTGATACCATATGTAATGAGACTTCTCATTATGACAACAACCTCACATAACAATTGCAATTTTTTTTTTTTGTGTGTGTAGGAAGGTAGTAATGACATTATACTCAACATCGCAACATGACGATGAACACAATGCATGCAACTCACGCCACAACAAACATAACGACCTAACATAAAAGCACATCAAGCACCTGGAAGCAATTTACGACATTCCACTGACGAAGAATAAGAATGACTACCCACCCATCGTACCCTGCAATGGTTAGGACCTCCAAGACACATAAGCAATGCTCAAGCCCAAGTTCCCATCGATTTGACCCTTTAAGGTCTCAAGGCTGGCGACTATTCTGAGGAACAAGGAGGTGTCTACATCTCGCCCGACACAAGCAGAACAAGCCTACTAAGCTAAGTACAATCATCCAAACAACCCAACGCACCCAAAATTAATTACACAAGCAACTAGAACCCTTACAATGAGCAAAACCAATCACATTGAACGTTTACAAACCAAGTACAAACATTAATTAATAATAAACATCAACACCCTCAACGGAAGCACAAGCTAAAAATGACTTCGTCAACTACCCAACCATTAATCAAGGCTAAATGGTGAATATCTATGATTTAAATTGACGTTAATTACAGATCAATTAACCAGTCTAAATTTAACATAGATTTACAATCTGACAGTAAGTCACTTTTCAATTAGTCACCAATTACAATTATATATTATCATTGAAATCATTTGTAAATTGCGATTAAGTCAACATGTTAATTTAATTTAACCTTAAGAACGCTCTAAATTAAATATTTAACAAATATACATACAATGGTACCAAGTCATAGTATAATTTCTCGTGAATGACTAACATAATTTAACAAGGTGGAATCATTAAATGCAATGCTTGTTAAGTCATTAAAATCAACTAAGCCTTTTCTCACAGTAGTTCCTAAGATACTTATCAATAAACAAGGGAGTCTTTGGCATTATTTCCTTGGTAAGTAGTGAAAATACTAAAACAAGTGAGAAGGTTTAAACCATTACTTCTAAGAAAAGTATTTTTAAGAGCAGGTAATGAGTGCTTAAATTTGATTACAAGGTGAGTGGGACAACTCTAAGGTTTAACTTAATGACCAATCCTTTTTAACCCAAACTTCTCTTTAATATTTAAATCCCTTCCATTATCAAACCAAAAGTCACCTTTAGAAATCATTCTTTTCAACAGAACTACTATTTTAGTAAACATTCATTGTCATCACTAATTTAATAATTAAAAATCATTCCTTTATCAAATAATCATTTGTATAATTAGTACTCATTCCTTTTTCAACTTGCTTATTAGTCCATCTATGTTGGCAAGTAATTGAAGAAGCAAGTTAAAGTTAAGTGGAGTCACAATTTAGCAAGGAGATAACGTAAATAAATGTTTAACCGGTGGTAAGATTTAACTCCCTCCTTTTCTTAACGTTTCTGCCGATTTGGATTAAAAAAAAAGGGATTTATCCAAATCACTCAGTTCGTCCAAATTTTTTTTTTAATCTACTACCGAATGGGATTAACCAATATTATCAACATTATCATCAGAAGGAAATAAACCAGTAAATCATTATTGTCGACAGAAAGGAATCAACCAATATCATTGATAACCATCTACAATAGAATGGGTTTAACCAATTTAACAAAACACAATGCAACTCTCCAGGGAAAACGCAGCCACAACTTGAAGGCGAATCGTGGTCATTTCGGCAAGTGAACTTAGGATTAAACGACTAAAATCATGGGTGAATTCTACAGCAACACAGTCAACGTCTTTAAGCAATTTCGTGGGCGTATTAAAACAACAACTTAGTCAATCTATCAGAGAAATTTTGTGGGCTAAAACAACAAGCTCAGGCAAACGTTTTAAAGCCAAAAATCGTGGGTAAATGCGGCCAGCTTAGGCAATGTTTTAAAGAAGAAATCATGGGCTTTTACAACAACCTCAACCACGTGTTTGAATGGAAATTTCGTGGGCCTTCAACAGTAAAACACAAACAAGTTTTTAAAGGAAAAAGTGGTCGATTCACAGAAAGAAATTGGATGAATTGAAAAGATAAAAATGTGGGTGAATTTCAGCATCACACAGTCCGTTTTAAATTTCAAAACCATGGTCATTCACAACAAAACCATCATCAGTTTGAAGGCGACTTCATGGGCATTTAAACAACAATCTATGCCAACCTTTAAAAGAAAAAACTTGGGTAATTTAACAACAATCTCTTCCCATTTTAAAGGAAAAAATCGTGGGCCTTTAAACAACAATCTATGTCAATCTTTAAGAGAAAAAACATGGGTATTTAAACAACACTTTGGTAGCAGGATGTTATTAAGCATATATCAATCTTCAATATGGGTAAAATAGCCTCAAGTGAGAACAAATGTAGACGGTCCCTGAGGTGTAGGGAAGTCAGTGACGGAGTGTGTTGTTAAGCTACTCCGTGTTGTTAAAGTCACCGGTTTGAAACCTGTGGGGAAAAAAAATCCAACCATGTTAAGGGTTGGTGTGGCTCAGGCCGGGTGCGATCCCCGAGTGATTTTGACGGCTTAGTTGCCCCTGAGTCATGGTTTCTCAAGCCACAGGTTAATCACGTAGACAATAGGTCCCACACAAATTAACAAACAAAAAAAAAAGAACAAATGCAGATAGAGGAATCAAATCACTTTTTCGTTGCCAGAATACCAATACAACGCGGACATGAATAAGCAATAAAAATGTTTTTCCATTCCAAGAGACCAATACAGAAATGTAAACATGAAATAAATTCTTTCTTCTTTTTCATTTCTAGAATACAAATATAATGCAGACAGGAGTAAGCAATAAAAACATTTTTCACTTCCAGGAGACCAATACAGAAATGCAGACATGAAATAAATTCGTTTTTTTTTTTTCATTGTGAGAATAAAAATATAATGCATACAGGAATAAGCAATAAAAATGTGTTTCCCTTCCAGGAGACCAATACAGAAATGCAGACATGAAATAAATTCGTTTTTCATTGCTATAATACCCAAAAATTTGCAGGCAGGGAATCAATTTGTGCATCCAATGCTATAACCCCAATACAACGCGGACAACAATAAGAGAACACAAGGATCCAATGAAAAAGGTCATGGAATGATTGAAAGGGTTCTCTCGGTCAAGGCTTATAGAAAACCAACTAGGACACAAGATAATCCACACACAAAGGTCGTTTCCAGATGGAAGAATCAACAATCTGCCAAGGACAATCATCAAGGGTAGTCGGCTAACAGGTTCATCCTTCACTCATCATCCTCACACAGGAAAGCAGGGCGTTGAGATCCATAGGTATTTTAATGCTAAGGTGATGCCCATAGATCAGGCTCCTGGCCGACTGCTTAGGCGAGGACTGGTGAGCTAGGGATGAAAGCTAAACAACCATGAAGGTCACAATCAACACAGCAAGGTGCTCTAGATGTGCGAGGAAATGAATCCATGGGAGTTAATCTATCATCGATCTAGGCTAAGAAAATTTCAGAAAACCATCTAGACAATCAGTTCACTTATCCAAGTAAAAATGCAGATTCAAGCATAAGTTCTAAAACAATTGACTATACAAATGAAGATAGCGTACCATTTCCTGATCGCCCACTCTGAATGACGTCCCGTGTGCTCCATGCAACTCCCGCTCGCCGACCGTCGAGACTTCACCGGTACATCCTAGCTAATGCTAGGGGTACTCTTCTTCCCCCTTAGCCCCCTGAGCTGCAAAGGGGCCACACACTCACTATCCAGAGATTTCGACTAGCTCCCAGCTCGCCTCGCAAGGTCGAGCTACCACTCCTCACTGAGCTAGGTATCCCAACTCCCACAAGTTAAGTTAGTCAAGTAGATACTTTTGCAGTGTAATGTTATGCAAACAAAAGAGGATCCAACCTCCATCTCCTCCCTTCATTATATAGAGTTTCGTGGTTCCCTACTTTCCTAAAATCTCATTTAATTAAGTTTTTAAAATTTAATTCCTAAAAATTCATCCCCGTACAAGTGTCACCCATCCCCTTCATTCCTCCATAAATTAATTTCTTTAATTAATTAATTATCTTTATTTCCCTCACCCACCTAGAGTTACTCCTAGAATCACTCCTAGCTGTCCCCAAATTCTCTTACAGGTCTTAATGGATTTTCCTATTATGAAATTGCTATTTCAGTTTAAATTAGAAAGCTCTTAAATGGTAGATATTTTACTAAGTTTGACTTTCCGCTTTTTCCCTTATGTTCCCCTTTGTCCCCTTTTTATGTTTAACTCCTTTCCTTGTTTCCTAATATTTTAGATTTTCCCTCTTTCCCCTTTTTAATTAGAACTCAGAAAGGCAGGTGTGGAAATTAACCCTTTTTCCCTTTTCTCATTTAATTAATATATCAAAAATAATAAAACAATTAATTCCATTTTTTTTTTATTCCAACAGATTTTTGAATAAATTAAATTTATTAGTCCCTCCATGTTACAAGATTTAATGAAGATCATACTCTTTATTTATTTTTCTTTTAATTTTATTATTATTATTATTATTATTATTATTATTATTATTATTATTATTATATATATCATTTTTTTTTTAATAAAAAGGATAAAATTTTACCACTAGCACGATTTAGACCTAAACCTTAATTTTCGTGATGGGCGACATTTTATTAGGGAATTTTTTAAAAAAAATTCTTATCACATTGTTCATCCTAAGGCCCTCTAGGTTCATTCATTTATCAAAACAACGCGACGTGCCCTTCATGACGCATTAGGTGCTCCAAGGGTGTCACTTGCCTCATCTATTCCCTTGCACGATGTGCCCTTCAGGACGCACTACGTGCTCCAAGGGTGCCACTCGCCTCTTGACTGACTTGGTAGACATAAAAAAACCCTGGAGTCAATACTCTGCCAGGTGAACTTGTGGGAGACTAAGGGCCTCTAAGGAATAAGGCCCCTGCCTTATTGTGCACCCCTTAGAATCATCGTGAGAGACTGTCGTAGTCTACCCTCATGACATCGTGGGTCCTCTTGAACTAGGTAAACGTTAACCTATAGTTCGAGCCACGACAGGAGTGCTAGTAGGCTGTGGCAGGGCTGCTTTCCACACCTCTCTCTCAACATCTTTGGTAGTCGTGCGTGACCCCTTTACTCCACATGTGAGTTTGGTCGGCAAACTATCGTCATCCTACATCATCACAAATCATGTCAGAACATATCCATATCATATCATCTAATCAGATGAACTAATAACATAGTAAAACAATCAAACCCCAATGGTACACTCCCTGATTCAATCTGGAGTCCAGGGGGTTCATTCGATGCCTCTGCATCCTCGAGGTCTAAAATATTTCACACTCAGTAAAACCGAGTCAATAGCACATGCCTATGTCAATGCAGTTAAACCATGTCATCAACCCATGATGCCTCATAATCAAAATCAAATGTTTTAATAGCATAATAATCTAGATCACTTGCGAGCAAGTGTCCTCTAAGATTAAATTCCCTCAGTGCGCCAGAGAGGGATGTTACACACCTCATCTATTTACCACTGATCTTATGCTTGTAAATCTCTTCAAATGTTGATTTTGTACTTGACATCTGGTGTGTGATATTTTACTTACCGATATTCTGCCTTAAATCCTGGGATTGGCTGATTTTGTGCCTGAAATAAATTATTGAGTGCCACATGCTCCTTGAAATTTCACTCATACTCTTCCAAATCTGATTTTATTTATCCATATCTACTTGAGAAATATCAATTTTCAAATATTTGGTAATAAAATATTTTGATAAAACTATTTCCCAAATATTTGTTTAACCTGTAACATTCCATTTCCACATTTCTATTCAATCTCTTGGTTTTGAAAAACCATTCCTTGTTTACCATCTCCTGTAAAACTTCTCCATTATTTTTCTATTTGATTTTATGAATTTCATAAATGAAATTCAAAACCCTTTTCTCAAAACTATCCATTGTTTCTAAAAACCATGTCTTTTCTCGCCCAATAAATATTTACCATTTTATTGTGAAAACTATTTACTAGTTTGCTTCCCGTGGTTTTGAAAACCATGCCTTGGAAACCATCTTTGGTAAACTATGAAAATATCCCTTGATCTTCCCCTTTTACTTATGTAAAAACTTTGGATAAACAATTATCCAAATCTTTCGTTCATGTGCATTTTCTTCTTTATAATTCCTTTCCTTCTTATATCCATAGCATAAAACATTTATTTCTCTTATCTGTAAAATTTTCTTTTGACCTCTGTAAAAAAATTTCACCATGAGAAAAAATTTCTTTATAGCATTGGAAACTCCATGGTTTATATTGAAACACACTTCTGGAAAAATTATCCTCATACGCCACACATTTATGAGACCAAAACAATATAGTAAATGGTTGCAATGGTATTGTGGATATTACAAAGAGTGGTTTTAATCCACACCACTCTGACCTCCGCAATGAACCATATAATAACATGTACCCCAACACCAAAAGAATGGTTCGGATTTTGGAACCACTTTAGGAGATTAACCCCCAATCATTTTCAACCTCCGCAATGAATATTGGTCATTGTCCATTCACCCTTTTGAATTTTCTACTTTAATATAATATTGATTGAGATTTGTGCCCATGACTTGGCTTGGGATTATGAATTATTTTTGGATTAAATATTAATACAAATATTTTAATATAAAAATATTTATATGAATAATTATAAAAATTTTCCATTTTTCTAAGGACTTTGGGCATATGAGGCTCATCACATGACTTTGTGGATAAGATAAGGTAGATTAAGCTTAATAAAAAGAAAGGAATATATTAAATTTTCAATGGGAATATGATAATAAGGGTAAAAGTGAATGAAGTGATGGGACCAAGGAATTTAGATAAGCATTAAGGATAGATATAGATTTGGGATATTTGCCAATTTTGACTCATGGAGGACATGACTATTTTCGATGATTAGTCAAGTGAAGGATTTAGGTGATGGGAACTTGACGAAGTTGGTGAAATTGATTTAAAATCTGAGTGGAAAGATAGAACAAGGACAAGAGCCTTTGGAAAAATTAATACAAATTAGCATGTGATAACATTGGCTCCAATGGGAATGGAACTCTCCCTATGATCTTCCAAAGAAACGATAGACCATGTGCCTGATCCATTTAGCGACTACAAACCTCTCACACCCTATCATTTGCAACCTACAAATTGTAACCTGTAACCTTTCCTAACTGAAAATTCGTTGTTGAAAACTAAAACTAAAATTTACTATCACTACAATCTGAAAACACACTGAAAAAATGTTGCAACTGCAGTCAACTGGTCAAACAACTTCTTATAAACATGTTGAAACGAGAACCTATGAAATTTGAAAACAAACTGAAAGAACACGTTGAATTCAAACTAGAATTTCACACTCAAACTGATAATAATGCTTGATCTTCGAGCTTATTTATGTACACAATCCTAATCTAACATGTCAAAGACAACTGCTGAATCAAGTGACATGGAAAATCCAGTGTAGCCAATCAAGTAACCAATTCAATAATTTGACTCCTTGACCATGCTTGAACAAAATGAAAACTAGGAAATATAATAACAGAGGAAATTCATGATGCATTTTGTCTCCACAATGAAAATATAGTTGAACATCTAAGATGAAAAAACCCTCCATGTAGTCAGCCACATGATCATAGAAAACATATTTTTCAAATTTTGTTTGTTGATCCCCAATATCAAAGGGAAAAGGTAGCCATGTGTCATTTTTCTTTTGCTGAAATAAAAATTCACAAGGAAGACTCTGAAATGAAGGAATTTGGGGTATTTTCTGATCTTCCAAATATTTGATATCTCTCTCAATATCTTTGGCAAATTCATCCAAAAATTGAATCTTTGCCTCTGAGCTACATTTGCATGACTTTAAATAAGAAGAAAAAAATGCATAAATTTTTTCATCACCCCCATATTCACTGCACATATCATTCCATTCTATAAAAATTTGAATGGAAGGAGGTCTGTCACAAACTCTGCCTCCTCCATCCATGTTTCCAAAAAGAAAACCCAAAAATTTGTAATAGTTCCAAAAGATCTAGAAGGAAAACCTTTATCCCAACTCTTACACTTCCCTTGGAATGAATCATAAAAATGTCCGATGAAGATATCTTCATGCTTGACTCTAAGCAACTCGGTAAAGTCATGAAAGTTTGAGATATGATTTAAAGTCAAACTTAGATAATCTCCACTAAATTTCAGACCATTTCTTAAAAAATATTCATCCTTGGGAAAAGGATTTAGGAAACCATAAATTTGTGAAAAGTCGAAACATGCATACCTTGAAACAATTGTAGAAACATCTGAGTTCTTCATCAAATCCAGTGGAGTCACTAGTACCTTCTTTAATATTTAAAACCTTTAGAAAATTTAGTCGCCATTGATATTCTGTCATCTGGATACAACTGATAATGGAGTCACCAGGTAGATGATTTACAACCTCCTTGTTTCTGACTGTTTTCCACCATCAACAATAAGATCTGAACTTTGTCATTTATCCCAGGGAATATTTCACCTTCACGTCCCTGACAATGGTGCCAAAAATGTTAGCACTTGGTAATTTCTTTGAGATCTATCAAAGAAACCCCAAGGTAACCTCAAACCAACTTTAGGTTGTATTCTAAGCTATACAACTAGAGAGGGCTCTCTCAAATAGGTAAACACTAAAAATACTCAAAAAAAATTAGCAATGATCACACAAAGGTCAGATTCTGCAATAGAAAATGTGTTGTTTTTGTTTTAAAAGGGTTGGTAGGACAAACAAGAGAAGTGAAACATTGGGCAATGAGGTCAAATCCTTAACTTAAAAATATTGATTCAATAGTTGGTGGTGTACTCTCAGAAAGAAAAGGCAAAGTAAGTATTGTTTTTCAAAAAATGATCAATATTTGGATGGAAATAGAAAAGAGGAAAGGATAGCCCAATACACTAAGAGAACCTAACAAAAGGTGAATTCTTAATGTAACTTTAGAAGAAAAACATAAAAGAGATAGATATTCATGGACAAAGCACTGGATATAGATTTATTATGAACATGAAATACTTAACAATTGAACAAGTATTTTCTGTATAAATGGAGCATCACATGTAGATGAATTCCAAACATTTACTCTCAACTAAATACTAGAAATAACAAACAATAATGGAGATAATCATTAACAAGAAAACACACTCAGAACAACACTGTGATGAATATTTTCCTCCAAAAGAATAGTACTTATGTATTAATTCATAAGGATGTTCTGAGAAATTGACAAACAGTCCAATAGCCTCTCTGGCTTAAATTCCCACCCTTTCTCATTACAAAATACATGTTTAAATAATAAAAAATTATAACCATCAAGTTGTTGCTAATTGTTTGGAAAACTAAATCAAATAATGAAATAAAACTAAATCTAAAATTGGTTGCAAAAAGATCTCGAATGTTGGATCTGGAGTCAAAGTTTTGACTTGATATTCTTGGCTGCCACCTCATCTATTTACTACTGATATTATGCCTGAAAATATCTTCAAATGTTGATTTTGTGCTTGAAATATAGTGTGTGATCTTTTACTTACTGATATTCTTCCTTAAATCCATATCTACCTAAGAAGTATCAATTTTCAAATATTTAGGAATAAAATATTTTGATAAAAAATATTTCCCAAATATTTCTTTAACCTGTAAAATTATGTTTCCACATTTCCATTCAAGCTCGTGGTTTTGAAAAACCATGCCTTGGTTACCATCTCCTGTAAAACTTCTCCATTATTTTTCAATTTGATTTTATGAATTTCATAAATGAAATTCAAACCCCTTTTCTCAAAACCATCCATTGTTTCTAAAAACCATGTCTTGCTTTTCCCAATAAATATTTACGATTTTACTGTGAAAACTATTTACTGGTTTGCTTCCCGTGGTTTTGAAAACCATGTCTTGGAAACCATCTTTGGTAAACTATGAAAATATATGTTGTTCTTCCTCTTTTACTTATATAAAAACTTTGGATAAACAATTATCCAAATCTTTTGTTCACGTGCATTTTCTTCTTTATAATTCCTTTCCTTGTTATATACATAGCATAAAACATTTATTTCTTTGCTCTGTAAAATTTTATTTTTACCTCTGTAAAAATTTTCCACCATGAGAAAAACATTCTTTATAACATTGGAAATTCCATGGTTTATATTGAAACAAACTTATGGAAAAATTATCCTCATGAGCCACACATTTATGAAACCAAAACAATATAGTAAATGGTTGCAATGGTATTGCGAAGCTTGTGAAGAGTGGTTTTAATCCACACCACTCTGACCTTCGCAATGAACCATATAATAACATGTACCCCAACACCAAAACAATGGTTTAGATTGTGGAACCACTTTAGGAGATTAACCCCCGACCATTTTCAACCTTTGCAATGAATATTGGTTGTTTTCCATTAACCCTTTTGAATTTTCCACTTTAATATAATATTGATTGAGATTCGTGCCCATGAATTGAATTGGGATTGTGAATTATTTTTGGATTAAATATTAATATAAATATTTTAATATAAAAATATTTATATTAATAATTATAAAAAAATTCCATTTTTCTAAGGACTTTGGGCATATGAGGCTCATCACATGACTTTGTGGATAAGATAAGGGAGCTTAAGCTTAATAAAAAGAAAGGAATATATTAAATTTTCAATGGGAATATGATAATAAGGGTAAAAATGAATGGAGTTATGGGACCAAGGAATTTAGATAAGAATTAAGGCTAGATATATATTTGAGATATTTGCCATTTTTGACTCATGGAGGACATGACTATTTTGGATGATTAGTCAAGTGAAGGATTTAGGTGATGGGAACTTGATGAAGCTGGTGAAAAATAAATAAAATTTGAGTGGAAAGATAACACAAGGACAAGAAGCTTTGGAAAAATTAATACAAATTAGCATGTGATGATAGATGGAATTCTTTAACTGACAATGCAGAGGTACCCCATTAAGTGAGGAGAATATGTCTTTCTATTATTCCATGACCTTATCCACTTCCTTCTGCTGCATGGAGACATCATCCATGGGGGCCATGGATGTGGATGCAATATTTTGCTCACTCTGAGAGTGAATCATGAAGAAGACAAACTTCTTGGTCTGAGAGACGACCTTCCTGCATTACTTTGTAGATATCAAGGAAATGGCACTAGGTGGGACTACCTTGAGTATCCTATACAATTTTCTATTCAAAATAATAATAAAGTTGTGAAGCCTAGACTCATATACAACATGGCATTTCCATAAATAAGGTTGGACCAAAATAACATCACAAACTTCAAGGGGATAAAAATCACATAATACCTCATATTTGAAGGGAATGATTCTGTAGGACAAGCGAAACTATTGGTTGATGTGAAGATCGCTTCCTTGGCGGAGCCATTTGATGGTGTAGGGCTATGGATGCAACATTGTTGACATGGCTAGCCACTTTATGACCTCCATTGAGATGAGGTTCTTTTGGCTACCGCTATCAAGGATGAAGTGAAGCGGGTTTCCTTTCACCCACATATGTGGGCACTCTCCTTCCTCTGGCTCAAGAGATTCACCGAGTTGGATATTGGTGGTAGAAACAATGGCACTGGGTTTTGCATCAATGATCCATCTCCCCTTTTTTGTTTCTAACTCAGATTCAAAAAACACATCTGAATTAGAGTCTTTCATCTCAGCCACCAATGACTGCTTTGAGCAAAAATCAACAGTGTTATGCCAAGGGATCTTATGGAAGTTTCACCACTACTCGATATATTTCTTCGTATTTCCATTGTCCTCATTTGTTTGCAGTTTATATTGGTTTTCTTGAGGCTGTCCATCTTTTCTCTACTCTTTTTTATATGGGTTGGGGATTCCATTGTCCTTATTCTTATGTGAGGGGTTTCCAGACCCAAACTACCACAATTTTTGTTTAAACTTCTACTTTATTTTGATGACATATCGATAGGCCATTCCCAAGGATGAGATGTCCATAAACTCCATTTCTACCTAGATGTATCTATGCAAACCACCACGGTACTTGAGCACTGGATGTTTATAAACATATTTGATACCCAGCTTGGTGTGCAAGGTATGGAAGATATATGTGAACTCTGGAACTGCTTGGCCCCTTTCCTACCAGTGCGATCTATTTTGTATACATATCATCATAAATGTCGCCAGGGTAGTATTGTTCCTTAATGAAATCCCTGAAGGACTCCTAGGTGAGCACTATTGTAAATAATGAGGGTTATTCTATTTTTTTTTTCTCACAAAATCCTCCCACCAATCTTTGACATGGGGGATGAATTTGAGGAGAGAAAAAGTAATATTTTCTCCATTCAAAAAGTTATGGACAAAAAAATACCCTTCTAGCAGATTCAACCATTTTTCTACAACATCTACATCTATATGAACTTAAAATATAGGAATATAAAAGTTTATATGTACCTTGAATGGGGCGAAACCTCCACTCGAGGAAGATATATCACCTGTTGGTAGCCATCAAAGGATTTGCACAAAATTATCCATCATCTCGTTCCTCTTTTGCATGAGGGCTTTCTCGAGCAATAGTTTGAAAGGATATCTTGTCATGTTGATGTAGGAGCATCGTAAGCAGCCAGCCAAGCGAGAATGAAGGCAAAAGATAGCTGGAAAGTGAAACACACATTTTACATGTTTTGGAAATGTTTTTGAAGCATTAATGAAATGGTTAAAGGGAAGCGTACTTGCGTATTGTAAATAGATCATGATGGATTCGCTCTCATCTATAGGAGGTAGAGGCATTTATGCATAGTGAATGAAAGTAGGTAGATTTAAATTCCAGATTAGACAGTTTTAGGAAGAAGAGGGAAAAAAGATATAGACACCCTCATCTTTGTATCATTGTATCATTAGAACATTAGCATAAAGCAAGAGAAGCGAGAGCTATAACAGAGAGTTGAGAAGAAGAACTCATGTACAGGAGCTTTGAATTAATATATGAATCTTTAATTTAGATCTATGGTGTTATGATGTTTTCTGTTTGTACATGTTAAATGGTCTACTTACAGTTGTTTTATGCTATCTGTTATGCATTTTCTTTAGTACTATGAATGTATGATTTCATGTTGAATGTTTGAATCTGAGAGAAGGAGAATGAGTTTCAATTGTTTCTCTTCTTGAGTGAGAGAATTTCTTGCGAGGAGTGCAGTGAAACGTCTGCAAGGAGTGCATTGATGAAGGTTCATAGTTCATCTCTGAAAGCTCAGGTGGGATACCATTGTTCTCATTCCCACATAAGTGCAAGCAAAGCACAAGAGTCATGCAAGGTGTGTGTAAGTTGGGAAAAGCCTTAGAATTTATCAACTAAGGTTGAGAGATTGAATGACTGTTGTTGCAGAGAAAGTGCATAGAGTTGGGGGTTCAAATACACTGAGGTATTCAAAGGATTGTTGCAAAAAGTGTGTGCAAAAGTCTTCTTGAAGACCTGAGTTGCGAAGAAAGCTCAGAAGGATTAGGGCCTTTGAATCATTCAAGAGATAGTGGGAAGACCAAGTGGTGTGCAGAAGTCACATCCCAGAGAAGGATCACAGAGTCGATTTTTGAACCAGAGGTTATTGAGGAGGAACTGAATGGTCGTAATTCTCCGAGGAGAACTCCCAAAATAGCGAGGACCATAGCATCCAAGAAAGTTGTAGGGTGGTTAGAGGCAGGCAATATTACCACTCTAGGATTCAGAATCAACGTGGATCGTTGATCGTGCTTTGCACAAGTTGTCGGATCATTTCGGCATTTTGGGGATCCTAACGACAAGAAGTTGAGCACAACGAAATGAAAGTCCCGAAGTCGTGAGTTGCGACAGGGATTGGATTAGAGGTTCAGGATTTCAGCATTTCGGGTGTCGAAAGATGGAGGAGACAACGCTTTGGGAGAGAGAGTCCCAAAAACCTGAAAGAGTGACAGGTGGCAGGAGTCTACGTCAAAGGTAGAAAACTGCAAGGGTGACATGTGGCGTGTCTTCGTCAATTGGCAGAGTCAAACCTTGTGGACCATTTTGGGGTTTGGAGGTCGAAGGACGGAGAGCCTTGCATCCAGATTCGCAAAATCACGAAGTCCAAAACCCCAATGAAGTGAGAAGCCCGTTGAAAAGTCAACCTTTTCCAAGTGCATCGGAGTTTGGAAATTCAGGTTTCAAAAGTTGTAGATATAAGAACCCTCGACATCACAGATCAATAAATTGAGAAACCCTAAATCCCGAAGTTGTGAAGGGCGCGATCCTATTTTGTGTCAGGAGATTTGGGTTGATGCTTCATGTTTGATCGCGTGAGCACACTCATAAGGACCTGTGGAAAAACATTGTTGTATGTGAAGGTTATTTCCTGAGGGGAAACCAAAGAGTCTATTAGAATCAAAGGGAATATTTAGAGTGATACTTTGAGGACCTCGATTCGAGGGTTTGGGGGTCTACGTCAGTTGTGGTATCAGAGCCTAGAAAGATTTCTTTGCTTTCTGTAGCAGAGAAAAGAGAAATTTTACAGCAATGTTGTTGAGAAGAAGAGACAGGAAAATACCTGATCCATCGAAGGAAAGGGAAATGACAAGAAGAAGAGACAGGAAAATACCTGATCCGATAGAGGAAAGGGAAATGGAAATGCCAAGAAGAAGAGACAGGCAATTACCTGACCTGACAAGGGAAAGAGAGATGCGTGAATTACATGCCAGGTTTGATGCCATGGAGATGACACTGAGGCACACAATTGACGCTGGGGATATCAATGAATCTGAAAGTGAAAATGAAGCTAGAACCAAGGAAGTTGCAGTCGAAGATTCTGCGGAAGAACGCCTATTCAGGGTTGTTGCAAGGATAGGTGCCAGGGAAAAAATGAAGATTCCCATGTATGAGGGAAACTTGGATGTTGAGGAGCTTCTAGAATGGATTAGAGCTTTGGATAAATATTTTGACTATGAGGATGTCGAGGAAGAAAAGAAGGTCAAACATGTTGTCACAAGACTTAAAGGACATGCAACACTGTGGTGGGATAAACTGCAGGTTGACAGACGCTGCAAAGGCAAGAAGAAAATCAAAAGCTAGGATAGAATGGTCGCAAAGATGAAAGCCAAATTTATACCTAGGGATTATCAAATTACTCTGTTTCAGAGAATGCAGAATTTGAGATAGAAGATGATGTTAGTGAAAGAATACGCTGAAGAGTTCTACAATATAAACATCAGAGCAGGTCATCAGGAAAGCGATGATGAAAAGGTTTCCAGGTACATGAATGGTCTGCGGTATGGAATTCAAGATTTGATGAGCATGATGAGCTTTCAGAATGTGGAGGATGCTTATCAGATAGCTCTGAAAGATGAAGAGAAGCTGAGCCGAAAGAAAGGTCAGAGAGGTCGAGGCAGAAGTCAAGTTAGAGGCAAACCAGTTGCCCAAGATAGAACTCAGAAATCTAAAGAAGAGGGGAAGAAACCTCAAACTCAACCTCAACCTGAGAGAGGAGGAAGCTCACAAAGAGGGTAGTATGCTGATAGAAACACTTTTCCTCGAGTCAGAGGAAGAGGAAGAGGCAGAGGTGGTGAAGTGAAATGTTTTACCTGTGGAAAAATTGGACATAAATCTTATGAGTGTCCAGATTAGAAGAACGAAGGTGGTGAAACTCACATTTCTGAAGAACATGGATGGAAGTTGAGGTAGAAGATGTCGAGGGAGGAACATCACTAATGATGAGGAACATTCTCTTAATGCCAGAAAAGGAGGTGGAGAACCCAGCCCAAAGGAACAGACTTTTTCGGACTGCTTGAAAGACCAAAGACAGGGTATGCAAAGTCATCGTGGATAGTGGTAGCACAGACAGTCTCATTTCTATAGAGATGGTAGAAAAGCTGGAGCCGGAGTCTATTGAACATCCAAGCCCATACAAAATTTCGTGGCTACAAAAAGGACATCAGGTAAATGTCACTAAACAATGTTTAGTTGAATTTAAAATAGGAGGATATAAGGATGAAATACTATGTGATGTCATTCCCATGGATGTTTGTCATCTATTGCTAGGTAGACCATGGAAATATGATAGGAATGTGATTCATGATGGGAGAAAGAACACATACACCCTGGAAAAGAATGGGAGAACTCACATGTTGTTGTCAATTAAGGATAAAGAAGTGAAACGAGAAGTGAGMAACATTGTACTTCTCATGAGTGGGAAGGAACTTCTTAAGGAGGTTAAGAAGAAGGAAGATATACAACTCATCGTGGTCAAGAAGCCTAGAATTGTTTTAACTTGTACAAGAGTAGATGATTTACCATAGGAAATCCTGAAGTTACTGGAAGAGTTTGTTGATATAGTAGTGGACAAACTACCTTGGTCGTTGCCACCGATCAGAAGTATAAGTCATCACATTGATCTTATACCGGGAGCTAGTTTACCGAACAAAGAAGCATACAGGTTGACACCGCAGGAGAATGAAGAGGTCAAGAGACAAGTCCAGGACTTAATGGACAAAGGATTGGTTCGAGAGAGCTTGAGCCCATGCGTTGTTCCAAGAGTGCTCAAACCAAAGAAATATGGAGGTCAGAGGATGTGTATAGACTCAAGGGAAATCAACAAGATTACCATCAGATATAGATTTCCTTTGCCAAGGATGGATGATTTGATGGATTTCTTGAGTTGAGAATTTTTTTTTTCAAAGATTGATTTGGAAAGTGGATATCATCAAATTCGTATGAGGGAAGGTGATGAATGGAAGGCAACCTTCAAGAAAAATGAAGGGCTGTATGAATGGCTTGTTATGCCATTTGGCCTAACAAATGCACCTAGTAATTTCATGAGGTTGATGAATGAAGTGTTGAAGGATTGCATAGGAAAATTCGTCATCGTATATCTTGACGATATATTGATTTTCAACAAGACAGAAACAAAACACTTGAAGCATTTGGCTACAGTGATGAAGAGACTACAACAAGATAAGTTGTTGATAAATATGAAGAAATCATCATTCATGAGGACAGAGGTAATTTATTTGGGGTTTTTTTATCTCTACAGATAAGCTGAAAATGAAGAAGATTGGACCATGCAAGATCATAAAGAAATTTGGGGCAAATGCATATGAGATCGAATTACCCGATGGGATCAGAATTTCACCAATATTCAACATCTCAAATTTATACCCTTACAGAGCTGAAGAAGTAGGGGCAGAGAATGAAGAGATAGAAGTTCAGTGGACCAAACAAATGCCTATAGCTGCAAAGCCATAGATGGAAAGTATAATTGATAAGAGGGTTAGCAGGAAGACCAAGAGGAAAGAGTATTTTGAATACTTGGTCAAATGGAAGGGAGATCCAGTTGAAGATGTCGGTTGGGAGGATGAAGTAGAAACTTAGAAGTATGGATAGACCATGCAAGAGCTCATGAACAGGAGTTCATGAAAATTTTTAAGCAAGGGAGTATGATGCAGGAGCATCGTAAGCAGTCAACCAAGCAAGCATGAAGGCAGAAGACAGCTGGAAAGTGCAACACACATTTTACATGTTTTGGAAATGTTTTTGAAGCATTAATGAAATGGTTAAAGGGAAGCGTACTTTCATATTGTAAACAGATCATGAGTGATTTGCTCTCATATACAAGAGGTAGAGGAATTTACGCATAGTGAATGAAAGTAGGTAGATTTAAATTCTAGATTAGACAGTTTTTGGAAAAGGAGGGAAAATGGATATAGACACCCTCATCTTTGTATCATTGTATCATTAGAACATTAGCATAGAGCAAGAGAAGGGAGAGTTGTAGCAGAGAGTTGAGAAGAAGAACTCATGTACAAGAGATTTGAATTAATATATGAAGTTTTAATTCAGATCTATGGTGTTATGATGTTTTCTGTTTGTACATGTTAAATGGTTTGCTTATAGTTTTTTTATGCTATATGTTATGCATTTTCTTTAGTACTGTGAATGTATGATTTCATGTTGAATGTTTGAATCTGAGAGAAGGAGAATGAGTTTCAATTGTTTCTCTTCCTGAGTGAGAGAATTTCCTGTGATGAGTGTAGTGAAACGTCCGCAAGGAGTGCATTGACAAAGGTTCATAGTTCATCTCTGAAAGCTTAGGTGGGATACCGTTGTTCTCATTCCCATAGAAGTGCAGGCAAATCACAAGAGTTGTGCAAGGTGTGCTCGGGCTGGGATAAACCTTAGAATTTATCAACTAAGGTTGAGAGATTGAAAGACTGTTGTTGCAGAGAAAGTGCACAGAGTTGGGGGTTCAAATACGCTGAGGTATTTGAAGGATTGCCGCAAAGAGTGCATGCAGAAGTCTTCTTGAAGACCTGAGTTGCGAAGAAAGATCAGAAGGGCTAGGGCCTTCGAATCATTCAAGAGAAAGAGGGAAGCCCAAGTGGTGTGCAGAAGTCACGTCCCAGAGAAGAATCACAGAGTCAATTTTTGAACCAGAGGTTCTTGAGGAGGAACTAAATGGTCAGAATTCTCCGCAGAGAACTCCTGAAATAGAAAGGACCATAGCATCCAAGAATGTTGCAAGGTGGTCAGAGGGAGGTGAGATTACCACTCTAGGATTCATAATCAAAGTGGATCGTTGATCATGATTTTCACAAGCGGTTGGATCATTTCGGAATTTCAGGGATCCTAACGACAATGAGTTGAGCACGGTGAAATGAAAGTCCCAAAGTCGCCAGTTGTGACAGGAATTGGATTAGAGGTTCGAGATTTCGGCACTTTGGGTGTTGGAAGATTGAGGAGACAGTGCTTTGGGAGAGATATTCCCGAAAACCCAAAAGAGTGACAGTTGGCAGGAGTCTACGTCAAAGGTAGAAAACCGCAAGGGAAACAGGTGGCGTGTCTTCATCAATTGGTGGAGCCAAACCTTGTGGACCGTTTCGGGGTTCGGAGGTTGAAGGACGGAGAGCCTTGCATGCGGATTCATGAAATCACGGAGTCCAAAACCCCGATGAAGTGAGAATCATGTTGGAAAGTCAACCTTTACCGAGTGCATCGAAGTTTGGAAATTCGGGTTTCGGAAGTTTTCGAGATAAGAACCCTCAACATCAGAGATCGTGAAATCATGAAACCCGAAATCCCGAAGTTGTGAAGGGCACGATCCTATTTTAGGTCAGGAGATTTGGGTTGATGCTTCGTGTTTGATCGCGTGAGAACACTCATAAGGACCTATGGAAAAACATTGTTGTGTGTGAAGGTTATTTCCCAAGGGGAAACCAAAGAGTCTATTAGACTCAAAGGTCAGATTTAGAGCGATACTATGCGAACCTCGACCTAAGGGTTTGGGGGTCTACATTAGTTATTTTATCGGAGCCTAGAAAGATTTCTTTGCTTTCTGTAGCAGAGAAAAGAGGAATTTTACAACCATGCCACTGAGAAGAAGAGACAGGAAAATACCTAATCCACCAGAGGAAAGGGAAATGCCAAGAAGAAGAGATAGGAAAATACTTGATCCACCAGAGGAAAGGGAAAGGGAAATGCCAAGAAGAAGAGACAGGCAATTTCCTGACTCATCAAGGGAAAGAGAGATGCGTCAATTACGTTCTAGGCTTGATGCCATGGAGATGGCACAAAGGCACACAATTGACATTGGGTATATCAGTGAATATGAAAGTGAAAATGAAGCCGGAACCGAGGAATTTGCAGTTGAAGATGTTGCAGAAGAACGCCTATTCAGGGTTGTTGCAAGGATAGGTGCCAGGGAAAAAATGGAGATTCCCATGTATGAGGGAAACCTGCATGTTGAGGAGCTTCTAGACTAGATTAGAGCTCTGGATAAATATTTTGACTATGAGGACGTCGAGGAAGACAAGAAGGTCAAACATGTTGTCACAAGACTTAAAGGACATGCAACACTGTGGTGGGATGAACTGTAGACTGACAGATGCGACAAAGGCAAGCAAAAAATCAAAAGCTGGGATAGAATGGTCGCAAAGATGAAATCCAAATTTATATCCAGGGATTATGAAATTACTCTGTTTCATAGAATGCGGAATTTGAGATAGAAGTTGATGTTAGTGAAAGAATACACTGAAGATTTCTACAAGATAAACATCAAAGAAGTTCATTGGGAAAGCGATGATGAAAAGGTTTCCAGGTACATGAATTGTTTGTGGTATGACATTCAATATGAGATGAGCATGATGAGATTTTAGAATGTGGATGATGCTTATCAGATAGCTCTGAAAGCTGAAGAGAAGCTGAGCTGGAAGCAAGGCCAGAGAGGCCGAGGCAGAAGTCAAGTTAGAGGTAAAGAAGTTTCCCAAGACAAAACTTAGAAATCTAAAGAAGAGAGGAAGAAACCTCAAAATCAACCTCAAACTGAGAGAGGAGGAAGCTCATAGAGAGGGTAGTATGCTGATAGAAACACTTTTACTCGAGTCAGAGGAAGAGGAATAGGCAGAGGTGGTTAAGTGAAATGTTTTACCTATGGAAAAATCGGACATAAATCTTATGAGTGTCCAGATATGAAGAAAGAAGGTGGTGAAACTCACATTTATGAAGCACAAGCATGGAATGTTGAGGCAGAAGATGCTGAGGGCAGAAGATCACTAATGATGAGGAACGTTCTCTTAACGCTAGAAAAGGAGGTGGAGAACCCATCCCAAAGGAACAAACTTTCTCGGACTGCTTGCAAGACCAAAGACGGGGTATGCAAAGTCATCGTGGATAGTGGTAGCACAAACAATCTCGTTTCTACAGAGATGGTAGAAAAGTTGGAGCTAGAGACTATTGAACATCCAATCCCATACAGAGTTTTGTGGCTACAAAAAGGACATTAGGTAAATGTCACTAAACAATGTTTAGTTGAATTTAAAATAGGAGGATATAAGTATGAAATACTATGTGATGTCATTCCCATGGATGTTTGTCATCTATTGTTGGGTAGAACATGGCAATATGACAGGAATGTGATTCATGATGGGATAAAGAACACATACACCCTGGAAAAGAATGGGAGAACTCACATGTTGCTGCCAATTAAGGATAAAGAAGTGAAACCATAAGTGAGAAACACTGTACTTCTCATGAGTGGGAAGGAACTTCTTAAGGAGGTTAAGAAGAAGGAATATATACAATTCATCGTGGTCAGGAAGCCTAGAATTGTTTTAACTAGTACAAGAGTGGATGATTTACCAGAGGAAATCCAGAAGTTACTGGAAGATTTTTCTGATATAGTAGTGGAAAAACTACCTTTTTTCGTTTCCACCGATCAAAAGTATAAGTCATCACATCGATCTTATACTGAGATATAGTTTACCGAACAAAGAAATGTACAGGTTGACGCTGCAGGAGAATGAAGAGGTCAAGAGACAAGTCTAGGACTTAATGGATAAAAGATTGGTTAGAGAGAGCTTGAGCCCATGCGTTATTCCAAGAGTTCTCAGCCCAAAGAAAGATGGAGGCTGGAGGATGTGTACAGACTCAAGGGCAATCAACAAGATTACCATCAAATATAGATTTCCTTTGCCAAGGATGGATGATTTGATGGATTGCTTGAGTGGAGAATTTATTTTTTCAAAGATTGATTTGAAAAATAGATATCATCAAATTCATATGAGGGAAGGTGATGAATGGAAGATAGCCTTGAAGACAAATGAAGGGTTGTATGAATGGATTGCTATGCCATTTGGCCTAAAAAATGTGCCTAGTACTTTCATGAGGTTGATGAATGAAGTCCTGAAGGATTTCATAGGAAAATTCATCATCGTATATCTTGACTATATATTGATTTTCAACAATATAGAAATAGAACACTTGAATCATTTGGTTACAGTGATGAAGAGACTACAACAAGAGAAGTTGATGATAAATATGAAGAAATCATCATTCATGAGGACAAAGCTCATTTATTTTGGGTTTGTTATCTCTACAGATAATCTGAAAATGAAGAAGATTAGACCACGCAAGATCATAAAGAAATTTGGGGCAAATGCATATGAGATTGAATTACCCGATGGGATCGGAATTTCACCAATATTCAACATCTCAGATTTGTACCCTTACAGAGATGAAGAAGAAAGGGCAGAGAATGAACAGACAGAAGTTCAGTGGACCAAACAAATGCCTCTAGCTGCAAAGCCACATATGGAAAGTATAATTGATAAGAGGGTCAACATGAAGACCAAGAGGAAAGAGTATTTTGAATACTTGGTCAAATGGAAGGGACATCCAGTTGAAGATGCCAGTTAGGAGGATGAAGCAGAAATTCAAAAGCATGGACAGACCATGCAAGAGCTCATGAACAAGAGTTCATGAAAATTTTCAAGCAAGGGATTATGATGTAGAAGCATCATCAACAGCCAGCCAAGCGAGCATGAAGGCAGAAGATAGCTGGAAAGTGCAACACACATTTTACATGTTTTGGAAATGTTTTTGAAGCATTAATGAAATGGTTAAAGGGAAGTGTACTTGCATATTGTAAACATATCATGAGCGATTCGCTCTCATCTATAGGAGGTAGAGGCATTTATGCATAGTGAATGAAAGTAGGTAGATTTAAATTCCAGATTAGACAATTTTAGGAACAGGAGGGAAAACGGATATAGACACCCTCATCTTTTTATCATTGTATCATTAGAAAATTAGCATAGAGCAAGAGAAGGGAGAGTTGTAGCAGAGAGTTGAGAAGAAGAACTCATGTACAAGAGCTTTGAATTAATATATGAAGCTTTAATTCAGATCTATGGTGTTATGATGTTTTCTATTTGTACATGTTAAATGGTCTGCTTACAGTTGTTTTATGCTATATGTTATTCATTTGCTTTAGTACTGTGAATGTATGATTTCATGTTGAATGTTTGAATCTAAGAGAAGGAGAATGAGTTTCAATTGTTTCTCTTCCCGAGTGAGAGAATTTCCTACAAGGAGTGCAGTGAAACTTCCGCAAGGAGTGCGTTGACGAAGGTTCAGAGTTCATCTCTAAAATCTCAGGTGGGATACCATTGTTTTCATTCCCACAGAAGTGTAGGCAAAGCATAGGATCCGTGCAAGGTGTGCGCAGGTTGGGTGAAACCTTATAATTTATCAACTAAGGTTGGGAGATTGAAAGACTGTTGTTGCAGAGAAAGTGCACAGAGTCGGGAGTTCAAATACGCTAAGGTGTTTGAAGGATTGTCGCAAAGAGTGCATGCAAAAGTATTCTTGAAGACCTGAGTTGCAAAGAAAGTTCATAAGGGTTAGGGCCTTATAATCATTCAAGAGAAAGAGGGAAGCCCAAGTGGTGTGTAGAAGTCATGTCCCAGAGAAGGATCACGGAGTTGATTTTTGAACCAAAGGTTCTTGAGGAGGAACTGAATGGTCGTAATTCTCCGAGGAGAACTCCCAAAATAGTGAGGATTGTAGCATCCAAGAAAGTTGCAGGGTGGTTAGAGGTAGGCGAGATTACCACTCTAGGATTCAGAATCAACGTGGATCGTTGATCGTGCTTTGCACAAGACGTCAGATCATTTCGACATTTCGGGGATCCTAACGACAAGGAGTTGAGCACAGCAAAACGAAAGTCCCGAATTCAGGAGTTGCGACAGGAATTGGATTAGAGGTTCAGGATTTCGGCACTTCAGGTGTCAGAAGACGAAGGAGACAATGCTTTGGGAGTGTGAGTCCTGAAAACCTGAAAGAGTGACAAGTGGCAGGAGTCTATGTCAAAGGTAGGAAACCGCAAGGGAGACAGGTGGTGTGTCTTTTTCAATTAGCAGAGTCAAACCTTGTGGACCATTTCGAGGTTCGAAGGTCGAAGGATGGAGAGCCTTGCATCCGGATTCGTGAAATCGCAAATTCCGAAACCCCGATGAAGTGAGAAGCCCGTTGAAAAGTCAACCTTTTTTTAGTGCATCGGAGTTCGTAAATTCAGGTTTCGGAAGTTGTAGAGATAAGAACCCTCAACATTAGAGATCAGGAAATCGTGAAACCCAAAATCCTGAAGTTGTGAAGGGCGTGATCCTATTTTGGGTCAGGAGATTTGGGTTGATGCTTCGTGTTTGATTAGGTGAGCACACTCATAAGGACCTGTGGAAAAACATTGTTGTGTGTGAAGGTTATTTCCTAAGGGGAAACCAAAGAGTCTATTAGACTCAAAGGGAATATTTATAGCAATCCTATGTGGACCTCGACCTGAGGGTTTGGGGATATGTGTCACATGTCATCTTTATTTTCTCCCACAATGGAAGGTTGATTCAATGTGTGAGATCGTTTTTCCTCAATAGAAACTAGCTTGAGACCCAACTCTTTGTACCCTGACCTCATTAGGGACATGCATTAAGAACGAAAAGGAGTAGATAACTCTGATACCACTGATCCATATTTTATGAGAAGAACAAAATGAATAAAGATCTATATTATTAACAAAGAGAATCAATGAACAATAATAGAGATACAGTAAAACTTGGATTCTATTAATAAAGAAATATGTTGAAACTATAAAATGCAGACCTAAACAAAGTTGCTAGAATGGTGGCGGCTTTTCTCTGAGAAGATATGTGACGACTATGCTCATTCGCAAGAAGATGAGTACAATGAGGATATGAAATCTTTTTTATAATAAATCGGTAGGTGTGGACACTAACAGATCTCCCTAGATCCACCTGGATCTAGAACAAAATAGGACAGGACATGACTCTTTCCCTAAGTTATGACCATTGAATTAGCTAGTAGGGAGGAACAAGTGACATACCTTTGTATCACTTCCTAGGGTCTCTATTGCTCCCGCTTCGCTCCGGTGCTCTCGTGAGGTCAAGACCAAGGCAACACAAGCCAACCAAAGTGAAGATAGAAAAATATATTCAATCGTCAACTTATGTCTATGATCAAGGAATTACACAATAAAGTAAGAATGACTTTATGGGAAAAGAACATGCCGCTGTATCATATTAATAGAAAGTAGAAGATACAACCTAATCGCCTTGATGTCGCAAACTTCCTTTCAGTGGCTCTTGGTTCCAACACACACACTTGCTCGATCCTTGTATGAAGAAGATCCAATTCCTCTTGATAGACTTGCTAGAGTCTCCAAGCTCCTGTTCAAGCTAGGCCCTTCACACAATTCCTTCACCAATTCTCCAATTAATATTTCTTAACCTTTTCCATGAGAATCCCATCAATATATAGGAGAGGATGAGATGGTTACTTGGATGAGAATGATCCCACCAAATCAGGGAAACCAGTAAAATGTTAACCATTCGAATGCCAACCCATTCTCTAGAATATTCCCTTCTAGAACCATCAAGACTTTATCTTTTTCCAAGCTTTAGAACAAGTTATCACCCTAGATATATAGCACAGTGCGAGAAGTTCACACCCTAGCTAAAGGTAGCCTGTGAAAATGGGTCATTCTCGCACCCTAGGCTATAAGCAACCTGTGAACTCTCTTCAAAAATATGTTTTCTGGGAAGAGATGAATGTCACTTTTCTCAGGAGAAAGTTCTTATTAGGATCCTGAGTACACCATCATCAATACACCATCAAGATGACCAAAATCATGGGTAACAGAATGCCCCCCAAAGTATGAGGCCAGAATCAGTGACAGTCGAAATACTTTGTAAACTGTGTGTGTGTGTGTCGGAAACCAAGAGCGCGCCTAATCGAAAACCTGCGAACAACCAAGCATATGAAGAATATCATACTATTTCTGAGGTAGGCATTCCTATACTCAGATCATGGATGAATGACATTATAAGCATAGGTCATGGCCACCAATCATACACTATGGATCCATGCCATCAAAATATCGCATAGCCACCAGGAATACACTGTGGATCTATGCAAGAAAATTCAAATTGAGATGACATAGCCACGAGACATACAAAGTGGATCTATGTGTCACAAATTATACATATTCCATCGCAACCTGGACAAAAGAGATGAGATCTAGGGTCTTCAATCCCGTTGCCCGAAAGTACGAATCTAGCCATGTGATTACATGTGTTGAAGTTGAACATGGTAGAAACCAGTTGATTACTGATCATTGATGAAACCGTTAACAAGTGCAAGGGAAATCACCATTAATGTCAATGACTCCCAAGGTACACTAGTACAATCCACTAAATGTGAATGAATGATTTGAGGTCAAACATCTGATGGAATCTTGTGATCAGGGGTCAATGATATAAACCCACTGTTGAAAGCGAGGAAACCTGTCATTGAGGCATGCAAGTTCCAAGGTACCAAAGAATTTCTAAGTCTTGTTTCCGGATAATGAGTTGAATTCGATGGAAAAAAAACTCGTCACAGGAGGGCCTTGATGTATCCCCCATCAATGACACGAAATGAGTAATAGATTTTGAAGGTGAAACAGAGTATGACGTAAGTTGGACTGGACATAGGGAAGGATGACATAGAGAGAATGGACAACTGCAGATGGCCAACTCAATAAAGGTTTCGGATGAACTTCTCTTGAACATATGAATGACACGACCAATGATTTGGCAGCATTGACTCAGGGACGACACAGGGTATGAACTTGTAGCAAATTGAATGAGAGACAAATGGATTTCCCAAACCAACTTCAAATAATGAATAGGGCGGTGTCATATTCAAGAGTGACACTTACTACCAATTAATATGAATACGAGAACACATCCCTTTCCCAAATTCCCCCCCACCATTTCTGGTGAGTACCTATTTATTTTTACGCAATTGAGGAGGATAACATATGCTTGTTGATATAAGCTCATCCTTCGGATATGTCCTTTGGACTATGTTTAACGAACCCTAGGAAGGAGTGGTTTGGTCCCATTGCGGGTCTGTCGATGTTTGTTTAATGAGTCCAAACATAGAAACCTCGAAGGTTTTTCATGATTCTAGAGTCTGGAAAAACACTTAAAAGAGAACTCTCTTAGTTCCTTTTTCGTAAAATAGTCTGATGAGACTACAAAAGAGATAAATTATCGCCCAACAGACGCTTTCTTCAAATACTTTAACGAGTGTGAAAATAGCAAGGTCGCTCGGAAATCTTTTCATGTTTAGAGAGTCTGAAAAGATCTTAAAGAGGACTCCAGGGGGGGTTCCTTTTTTGTATAACCTTGTTGAGCCCGAAAAAGTGATAAAAGTGTGCTCGATCGCATTCTCATGTATTTTCTAGCATGAGAACGGACAAAGACCAAGCTCAATGTTTTGTACAAAAACCATAAAAACAATCAAAACATGCGATGAAGAAAAAATATCTACATCCTTGTGCATGAACATCGAGGTCATTACGTCTACAAACGTCACACTCAAAAGGGTATTAGGCATTAGGTTTTAATAAATAAACAATTATAAAATCCAATAAAAAATGGTAAAAGTAAATATAAAGGGGTAAAATTTCTTTTTACCATAATCATTTTAACTCTACCAATATTTGAGTCCAAAGCCCCTCTTTTTCCCTTGAATTTCGGTGCTCGATTGTGGGAGTTATGAGAATCCATTCGACGAACCGTCTCCAGCAGTGAGGTAAGCTCCTTGTCCTCTACATTTTCATGGTTTGATTTTTCATTTTCATTGGCAAAAAACATAGTTTTGAGTTTGTTTTGGGGGTTAAAGTTGCGCTCATCCATTCTCGCAGGCCAACCACATGGGACCTGCAAGAATGCCTCATTCTCGTAGGTGACCCCAAAGGTACCTGCGAGAACTTTGCACTGTGCCTAAAGGGCACCTGCGAGAATGCAAAGTGGAAAATTGTTTAAAGTTTTTCTTAATGAAAAAGATACCAAGTGTTGAATAGAGTTACTAACTTTCTTCTTATGCTTCTTATGCAGGTATTTGGCCATCACCATGGTTCTGGAATGGCGTGAAAGAGAGAACAAAGAAGATGATTTCATTGCCAAAAATCATCCAGCCACCGTTTTCGCTTTATGAGACCGTGGTCTTCTGAAATTATTTCGTATCCAGGGTATGAGGGCCCAAGTTAGGTTATTGGAGTACCTTATGCATATGTGGGATCCCGACCAGCAAGTATTCCATGTAGGGGTCCACACATTGTCCTTGGATATTGAGGACATTTACTTCTTGACAAGACTATCACGACATGGGTACCACGTGAGCCTGATTGGTAGCAGAGGTGGTGGGTTTCCCATGAGTGAGTATTGTCGCTTGCACTATGTTCCAAAGGCAGAGAGGAGCAAAGGGAAAGTAGCCATTTTGGGAGTGAGGGATTTGACCCTCCACACTATTTTGTTCACCATTTCTCGTATGGCTGGGAGCGTTTCTCCTCACATGGCTCTCCAGAGCTACTTTCAGTATGCCATAGATTGTACTGAGCCTCAGGGTTTTAACTGGGCAGACGTAGTGCTTCGTAGCATGAAGAGGCAGTTGACCAAATGCAGGTGAGGAAACCTGAAGCAATTCAGGTATGGGTCTTTGTTGGTGTCCTTCTTTCTTGAGAGGGTTCCCTTACTGAGGCTACAGGTTGAGTGGGGTTTACCGGCTCCAACAGATCCAACAATACTGAGGTGGTGTCAGCTCATGGCCCGACATGTAGCTAGACCAATTATCAAACATAATGATGCCTTCTTTGACTAGTTGCAACCACAGATGCTGATGGTTGATGATCATGCCTATGTCGGGTTGGACTTCTGAGGAGATCCGCACTTGGTCCTACCCGAGGGTTCTCAATGGGGGGATCTTGGTAAGAAGTACACATTTTCATTTTTAAATGTTTTTGTGAATTTTATCATATGCAAATGTTTTTTTTTTTATATGTTTGTCCAAGGTCTAAATACAAAAATATTTTTTGATGACACAGACGTGGGGCCTTACCAACCTCCCGGTACTTCTCCTATTCAGCGGCAAGGAGAGGTGGCTCCAGTGCCACGATGGGATGCCGAAGATTATGAAGCGGTGGAACAAAGAGGGTTTGACAACAGACATTCCAGACATACCCCTTGGAGAGGTTCCACGACGTTATCAACGCCATATAGTAGGAGTGTCAAAGTCCATTGGCCGACTGCTTCGTAGGGTTGTCCGGGTAGTCATGTGTTACCGTGAACATCATCCATGACATCACTTTGTAGAGGCTATGAGCTCCAGATTTTGAAATTTTGGTCCTCGGACATAAATTTTTGTAAAAACATTTTTGATCATTATATATACATACGGCTTCTACCAGTTTATCTTGTGTTGTGTGAAAATTGATGTGATTGATTTATAAATGACCCAAATTTCTGTCTTATACATAGTTAGCTAATGCATTAGTTAATGTATTTAGACGTCTAGGAATATGTTGATATTCAATATAATCAAAATAACGTTCCAAGAGGCGAATTCGCAAATACACTCGTAACAAAGTAGTACTTCGAATAGTATAGACATTACTTAATTGTAGTACTATGAGCTACGAATTGAGTCGCACAACCAAATGACGGATTCCGAGCGAGATAGCATCAATCAACAATTCGATAATGGCGCTATACTCTGTAATATTGTTGGTCGCACGACTGAGGCACACACCTCGTAAAGAGACAAGTTCATTTGTGGGGGCGTAAATTGCCCATGTAGCAGAAGCAAGGTTCTGAGTACTATGGCTAGCGCCATCAGTGAAGCCAATGTAGGGTAGCAAAGACTCTTACATCTGGAAATCAAACAAAACATCACATAAGGGCAGAGACCAGATAATAACAAAAGCAAGCTACGGTAACACATAAGAGGTATGATACAAATAAAAATACAGGTACTCATGCACAGGTGATCTTATGCATAGTACTTCTTCAAGTAAAACACATTTTTGGGTTCACTCAAAGGGATACTATCGTAATCTACTAACTCATAAGCCCCTTTTTCCAAAACTCATCTAACGATATAAGGACCTCGCCACATGGCTTTGAATTTTCCAGCTCCTAGCATATCTCGATCTTGTTCATAGAGGAGAACAAGATCTCCTTCGGAGAAAACGTGAGGCTTGACATGTTTGTCGTATTGGGCCTTGACATGTTTTTTCTGAGCTTCTATGACTAGGGTAGCATTGTGTCGAATTTCGTCTAATCACATAAGATACAATAGACGTTTTTCCTCAGCAGAAGTGTTTGGTAGGAGTTCAACAACTAGTTTTAAAGAGGGTATCTCACATTTGATCGGGAGAATGGCTTCCAAACCATAGACTAACTGGAAAGGTGTAAACCCAGTAGCGAACTTGATGGATGTCCGGTAAGCCCACAATGTCGAAAAAAACATTGTGTGCCAACTTGTTTTGTGAATCCCTATCATTCGTTGGAGCATAGTTATGAGAAATTTGTTAATTACTTCGACTTGGCCATTGGCTTGTGGGTAATAGGGCGTTGAGTTTTCATGGCGAAGAACCAACTTTTCAGTGAGTTCGGACATCATGAAGTTTCTAAAGTGGCTACCGTGATCAGTGACGATAGCCTGAGGAACACCAAAACAAGCTATGATGTGATTAAAAATGAATAATGTTGTGGTCTTTCCAGTGTTATCAAATGTCGTAAAGTAATCTATGGCTACAATAATGTATCCATGCCCCCCGACTGAGTGGGGGTGACATTTCATGAAATCGATGCTCCATTTCGCAAAGGGGAAAACGGAGACCATAGGGTGAAGAGGAGAAGGATGTGACCGTATCTTATGATTATAGGTCTGGCAAGCATGGCATTTTTGGATGGAGATTATGCAGTCATTAAATAAAGAAATCCAAAAATACCCTGCTCGTAAGATCTTCTAGGCAGTAGCATACCTAGACATATGAGCACCACAGGCTCCAGAATGGCAGTCATTTAAGGCTTTCTCGACTTCGTCGAACGTTAGGCAGTGTCGAAAAACTGAGTCAATTCCCTGACGATAAAGAGTATCCCCGAGGATAATATATTGATGGGATTGGTAGCATATTCGACGTCGGTCAGTACTAGAAGAATTTGGCCGAAAAGTCTGGGTTTGGAGATATATGATGATATTTCCATACCAAATATCATCAGAGATAATGAGGAAAAGGGATTCATTAGGTAATGAATCAGTTGCTACATTTTCCGTTTTAGAATAGGGAAAGTCGCATATCAACTCAGAAAACACTAAGGACTTCTTGGACTTGGCTCGTTCTAATTCAAAGTCAAACTCCTTGAGTATCACGATCCATTTGGATTATTTTCCCCCTAGCAATTGACGTGTGAGAATGTGTTGCATAGGGTTGTAGTTAGAAATCATTGTAGTCTTGCGAGAGAGGATATAGTGCCAGAAGCATTGGACTGCTTGGATGGCTACCAAGGCCAGTTTTTTGACATGTAAATACTTGGTTTCGGTAGGCGTTAGACTTCGACTCAAGTAATAGATAACATGTTCGTCGTTAGAAACATCCTCTTAGATGAGAACCATACCAATGGTGTAATCCGAGGCTACAAGGTAGAGGAAATAATAGAGACTGTAATCAGGGGGAAAGAGAAGTGGAGCACGTGTCAGGGATAGCTTCAAATCTTCGAAGGATTTGTTGGCAATGGTATCCCATACGAACTCAGACCCCCTTCTTAGGAGTCATGTAAATCCATGAGTTATCTCGGCGTAGTTCAGGATGAAATGACAAAGAAAGTTTGCTTTCCCTTGCAAACTTTGTAATTGGCGAATTGTAGAAGGAGGAGGGAGATTAAGGATCACCTCGAACTTTAAAGGATCTACCCTGATCCCTTGACGTGAAATAATAAATCCTAGAAGTCGGCCAGATTCCATGCAGAAAACACACTTGTGAGGATTCGAGCATATGCGGTAAAATCGATAGCAGACGAAAATGGCTTGGAGGTGGATTGGATGATCAACTCGGCGCATAGAATGAGCAGGTAAATCATCCAGATATGGTTGCACGATGTGCTTGATATCATGGAAGGCATAAGACATAACACGTTGAAAAGTTGCACCAGCGTTCTTGAGACCGAAAGGGAGTTTTCGATAGGAAAAAGTGCCCCAAGGACAAATAAAAGTAGTCTTATGTTGATCCTCGGGAACACTGTTGATTTGATTATATCCAGAGAAACCATCCATCAGAGAGAAGATTTCACTTCCGACAGAATTGTCAACAATCTGATTGACGAAGGGGGTAGGAAAGTTGTCTTTGGGACAAGCTTTGTTGATACCCTATAATCAATGCATGCATGGATTGTGCCTTGTTTCTTGTCGATCAGGACAATATTGGAAACCTAGTTAGTGAGGGCCACCGGGTAAATAAAGTCGTCTTTGAGAAGTTTCTCGACTTCGAGCTTGATAGTAGCCGCTTTACGTGGGTGAACTAGACAAAGACATTGTCGGATGGGTTTAGCGTCGGGATATGTCTTGATCTCATGTATCACAATGTCAGGGTCAATACCCTGCATTTCTTCATAGCTCCAGGTGAAGATGTCATGAAACTCTTTGAAAAGGGATGTGTAGGTGATGATTTCGTTAGGGGAACACGAAGCTCCGATATGCACATTTTCAAAAATTCCAGGTTTGATGGATATGTCGAGGGGAATAGTGGGTAAGATATTGCTTAAGTTCCCTTCGAAAAATACATCGTGTGTGGACTCAGGAATGGTTGATATGAAGACAACGGTCGACGGGGTCGAGATCCATTGGTAGTTCTCGATGGTATGTTGCTCCAGGAAGAGGATGGAACGTTGATGTCCATCGTCCCAAGGGGTGTCTTCCATAACAGACATGATCATCTTGTCTGTGGAAAAAATGACACATAAAGGATCTGGAGATAAATCACCAAGAGAGGGGGTAGAAGAGGTTGTTGATTGAATGGCCTGATAGGTGGATTCAACTGGACTTAACGACATTTTGTCGCCGTAATGAAAATGATCTCCAGGGTCAAGTACCATCCATGGGTCATGAGACATAGGAGTTCCGTGAATCGAGGTGGAGATCATGTTGATTGAAGCAACGGATGAGCGTGGAACATTAAGTGGTGGAATGGGGAAAGTGCCCATTAACAAAGAGTCTTTGAGAAGGCCTACACTGACATTCTCATAACTTGGTGGGGTTTTAGCGATGAACGGTACGTTGCCAGTACGGGTATCCGAGTTAAATAAGGCTAATTGGTCGATAGTGACTACCTTCCCTTGATGTGGGAAACGTACCACATGAAAAAGAGTCGACACAACGACGCACATGGAATCGATCCAGCTACGGCCAAGTAGAAGATTGTAATCAAGAGGAGCGTCAAAGACTTCCATTTCGACTTGGACCATTTTTCCTTCTAGCGTGATTGACAATGAAGAAAGGACACTGTAGGGTTTAAAACCGGAGCCATTGAAGGATTTGAGAGTGTTCTAGGATTCGTTCAAAGAGGGAGAGCCAATGGCTTTCCAGTAGGTAAGAGACATGACACACGTCGAGGAACCCTCATCGATAATGGTTCGACAAATGTTTTTTTCAGAGACAATCACTTGGATTTGGAACAGGAGTTGAGGGGGTAACCTTGGAATGTGATCTTCCAAGTAAAAAATTATTAAATTTGTATTCGTCGAGTCAATTCCACCGATAGCTTTCAACAGTACCTTCCGTTGTGTGGGACAACTTTGAAGGACTTCGAGGGCTGACATCGCAAAAGGTGCTTGGGCCAAATCTTCAACAATGTTGTAGTTCTGGGCAGTACGCGCATGAGGATTGAAAGTCGATTTCTGAATGATGCCCTTGGGGGGGGGGGTCGAAGAACTGTGTCGAGTCTTGGTCGTTTGAGATGAAGAGGACCATTGGTAGGTGGAGTCGCGGGAGAGGGTTGTACCAATGAAGGAGGTGGGTCATCAACCTTCTCTTTAGAGGGAGAATAATCTTTGGCTCGAGTGGTGAGTGCAATGTCCTTCTTCTTTGAATCACCAGTACACATCAATACATAGGATGTAGTAGAAGGGGAGGGTTGGTCATGGATGACCAATTTGGAATGTTGTTGAGATGGGAAGGGTTGGGACAAAATGGCCAGAGCAGGTGGTTTTGGCACTCCTTGAAGGAACTTAGTGACCTCAGCACGTCGTGGAGAATCCTTCGTGTAGTGATCATCACCATAGATAAGACAAGGGTATAGAGGTTTTCACTTATCCCTATCGTCAACATGTGGAGTTTTGGTTCTCTCTGCTTGAGAATTATTTTTGTCCTCCTTATTCTTACCCCTTCCCTTTTTGGATTTATTTTTACCGACTAGGGTAGATTGAACCGCATTTACCTCAAAAGTCTTACCAGTGGGAGGGGCAAGAGATGGAGCATTTTGAACATTAGAAGAAGCGGGTTTGGGGTTATTGCTTGAGGTGGAATGTGGTTGGGCATGGAAAGCGCCAATCACACTATCAGCTGCATGAGAAGAAGATGGAGTAGTCGAAGTGGCGGAAGTGGAAGGACGAGGTGCGTCAGGTAGTAAGTCGTAAAGGGTACCCTTTTGTGAGTAAACGAGGTCAAGTTATTGAACACAACTTATGGTCTGCTCTTCCATGACCACTCCACCCATGGTGATGTCATGACCGATGTCATTCACAAATGATTTTGTGAAACACTTTGCCAGAAACTGATCGGGAAGTTCGAGTTTGATGAGACGTCGTCTCCGTCGCCACTCATGAATGTGATCGGATATATGAGTGGCCTTGTTTTGTTTGAAAGAACTCAAAATCTCTGTCCCCATTTTATAACGGATCGGTAACCGGTAGTGGGTGAGGAAGGCCATAGCCATGGTGTTGAAGTCAACGAAGAAACCTCGTGGTAATTCTATATACCACTTCGCAACAGATCCCATGAGGGTCCTTTGAAAAAGACGTAAACGAATAGAGTCATCCATCAACGAGTTGGATGAGCACCATAGGTGAAAATTCATGACGTGATTATTTGGGTCCTCTCCCGCTTTGCCGTCTAATTTAGGGATGTCTGATGGTAGCTTGGTTGGTATAGTGGGCCATTGGGGAGAGTGACGAATTAGATCATTTAAAATCCTTGACAAGTTCGGGAGATCCAAAGTGGCCAAGAAGGGTAATTTTTTATTCACATGCAGGTACTGGTGGCTTTGGGGACGAAGCCCCATCGGCAAACCAGTAGAACCATAAGCAGTTTGCATATAATTTGAAGACCCAGGAATATTCGGTGGTGGTTGTAGAGGAAGGTAGCTCATGGGATTGTATCCTTGAACAAGGACATGAGTTTGGGCATTCGAGCCCCAAATAGGATTGGACGTACCTGGATATGGTTGGCCTATACTAGGGGGTATAACGGATACAACTGGAAGCTGTTGCCCCCCAGTCAATTGAGGAGTATGTTGTATCAGATGATTCCAATACTGGGCCAAGGATGGATGTATGTTTTTTCCATAAGGTGGGGTCGGTGGGGGTTTTCCTCCAATCGGGGGTTGTGTTCCAATTGGGATTTTCATTCCAATAGGAATTTTCTCGCCAAGGGGGGGTTGAGTCAAACCTCCTTGGTGGAATTTTCCACCAACAAGAATCTGGTAATTTGGTGTGAATGACAGAATAGTGCCACTAGGATTAATGTTTCCAGTGGAGGACGAGAAAGGTCCTCCAAAAGGGGGTTGAGGAAGTGTCGGAATGAAACTAGGAAGAGAGTTCCCAGAAGAAGAGGGACCACCAGGAGTGTCGGATGGGATTTGCGTAGGAGTGGGAATAGAAGCATTCAATGCATGATACCCGAGTGGTAGTTTCGGGGTGACACTTGGCGAGAGCGGTGTGCCGATGGGGGCTTGACTAACCACAGTAATCCCGGTGTGAATACTCATAGTATCTGTGTAATGGACCATTTCTATAGGGATGGTCAATATGTGGTCAGATCGTGGGGCATCCGTACCAGGAAAATAGTAGGCGGTAGTAAACAGTACTGTGTCTGGGTTAGAGGTTTCGGAGAGCATGGGTGAGACGATGATTTCAACACCTGATCTTGCACCAAAACAGTCCCATCTAAAAACACTCGTAGACCAAAAAGGATCTTGGCCCTCTATTTCTGGAAAGGGTCCAATCAGTGATCTAGAAGATACAACAACCAAGTCTCCAGAAGAATTCACGTGCATAACCTGTCTCTCAGAATCGGGGTGAAGTCAAAAGTCCTCTCAAGTATTGGTAATTTGGAAATGTTCTAGAGACTTGGTTCATTCCACTTGTGGAGTGGTAACGTCTTGGACTTCACTCTATTGAGGAGAGCCCTTAGGTGAGCTTGTAGGAATTGGTTGAGAACCTTCCAGATGCTCTGGAGATAAACCCTGCATTCTACATGAACGATGTGGAGGATCTATTGTGAACGAGTTACAAACTTACGAAGAAAATCTTATGGTCAACTTGAGTAAACAAACAACACGCGCTAGTAAACAAAATCTAAGAAACAATACCAAGCAAACAAGACCTTCTAATTATGAAGTCACTAGTTTGTGATGAAATCCAACGTCGCAACAATGAGATGAGAAGGGGCTGGGCTAGGGTGGAAAAGTTACGTTGACGACCTTCTTAACGGACTTACACCCTGGTGCAAGATCCCACACATAATCATGGGTATACCCTCCAAGGAGCTCGAGTGAGTTTGGTGAGCGTCTATTCCAGGTACCATGAAGACTTGCCCCTTCACAGTCACCTTGTGTAAGACCCTAAGAAGATAGGCCACTAAGGTTACCACCGACAACAATAAATCTTGGGGGGATAGTCGATAGTCTGATCCACACGCAAGGATAGGGTATCTAGCCCGATATCAATTCAAGAGGCTTCCACTCATCATTGTGGGTATACCTCCAAGTGACCCCCATAATACGTGCAATCTCTACACCGATATCAACAAAGTAGGGTGAGTAACTCTGTCAATATCAATGCGACCTCGGGTTTGACCCTTGTGTGAGAAGGGCTTCCCAAGACAAAATGTTGTAAATGGAATTTGACACTCCTTAACACAAGATGTTATTATGTGTTTTGTGCTTTGGAGAGTGTATCTCTCTACCTATTCCAAAGCTCTAGCCTGGATAAATGTTGGTATAATAGAGCCCTAGAAAAGAGTTACCAGTTAAATTTTTAAAATTTACGCAATGTTATTAATGGTTGTTGTTACTCAAAGGAAACAGAGATGAAACTGATGTTGTGTGAGACTCTAACCCAACAATGCGTATATAGGAATGAAGTATATCAATTTCTTTTTGATGAATCCTATGTACGGGAGGGAAATATAAATGTTTTGGAACAATCTTGAACTACGATACACAATTTTCTTTGAAATGTAATCTCAACAAATCATGCAATAATGACAATTCTCTATTGGTTCTTTTTCAATAATTTCAACAATGGATTTTCAATATTTTCAAAGATGAAAAATTATTTTGAAAGAAAACATGTTTTTACTTTTCAAAAAGGATCTACACCATGATGGTGAAAGTGAATAAAACCAAAGACTAATGAACAAGCAATAAACAGAAACCCAAACCAATCTTTCAATGGAAACAAAAATGACAAGCAGACAAAACTAGTCTTTTCAATTGCATAAGAAAAATAATCTTCCAAATAATGAGCAAATGAGAAAGACAAAGAATCTCAACTTTCCAACCGATCACCGGATTTTAACCAAACAAACACTCAGATTCCAAAATCAGAGAGTATATCTTTTCCAGGAAAGTCAAAAGATGAGAGTTGAGAAAAGGATGGATAGGAAGAGCCTTTGATTTCCAAAGACTGATCGTGCACAAAATCCGAAGACAAGAAAACATCAACCAATGGTCCAAGAAGTTCTTTTCAGACACCTATACTGATTTGGGCAGCTGAACATGAAAAAATCTTAAATCCAAAATTTTGAAAAGAGGGTTCGCAGGCTATCAGTGTTACACAGTGCGAGAATGGGTCATTCTCACATGCTAGCTTTGAGCAGAGTGCAAGAATCTCACACTGGACTTAAAATAAAAGTGCAAACTCAAAGTATTCTCACAGGCCACTGTGGGGTTCAGTGCGAGAATGCCTGAAACTAGGCAAATTTTTGGAAAAAGACAAAAAAATTGAAGGGACTTCTGGACCCAGAAAGTCTATCAAGATGTCCTGAAGACTCAGAGATTGATAGAAATGGAGAAAGGTAAGGCAAGATAAAATGGCTAAGAAAAAATGCCAAAAACCACAAATAAAATGGGTTGCATCCCCAGTGGAGTCGCCAATTTTGTTATTGGACTAATTGGTAGGTGCGAACACTAACAGATCTCCCTAGATCCACCTGGATCTAGAACAAAATAGGACAGGACATGACTCTTTCCCTAAGTTATGACCATTGAATTAGCTAGTAGGGAGGAACAAGTGACATACCTTTGTATCAATTCCTAGGGTCTCTGTTGCTCCCTCTTTGCTCTAGTTCTCTCGTGAGGTCAAGACCAAGACAACCCAAACAAACCAAGTGAAGATAGCAAAATATATTCAATCGTCAACTTATGTGTATAATCAAGGAATTACACAATAAAGTAAGAATGACGTTATGGGAAAAGTACATGCCTCTGTATCATATTAATTGAAAGTAGAAGATACAACCTGATCACCTTGATGTCGCAAGCTTCCTTTCGGTGGCTCTTGGTTCCAACACTCACACTTGCTCGATCCTTGTATGAAGAAGATCCAATTCCTCTTGATAGACTTGCTAGAGTCTCCAGGATCCTGTTCAAGCTAGGTCCTTCACACAATTCCTTCACCAATTCTCCAATTAATCTTGCTTAACCTTTTCCATGATAATCCCATCAATATATAGGAGAGGATGAGATGGTTACTTGGATGAGAATGATCCCACCAAATCAGGGAAACCAGTAAAATGATAACCATTCAAATGCCAACCCATTCTCTAGAGGATTCCCTTCTAGAACCATCGAGACTTCATATTTTTCCAAGCTTGAGAACAAGTTATCACCCTAGATATATAGCACAGTGCGAGAAGTTCACACCCTAGCTGAAGGTAGCCTGCGAGAATGGGTCATTCTCGCACCCTAGGCTATAAGCAACCTACGAACTCTCTTCAAAAATATGTTTTCTGGGAAGAGATGAATGCCACTTTTCTCAGGAGAAAGTTCTTATTAGTAGCCTGAGTACACCATCATAAATACACCACCAATATGACAAAAATCATGGGTAACACTAGGATATGAAGCGCCAACAATCATGTGGGCCACGTTGGGGTAAGTTGGTACATCAACTTCCTGGGGTTGTAACTTTTTCATACGATCTTCATTTTATGCAAACAACAACCTGTCGGAAAGGTTTATCCAAGGAATACCCATTGTGTCATCAAAATATAAATCCTACTACTATCGAATTATGGTGATCCCTAAAAACGTTGTTTAGGGCCTCAAAACGACCCCGAAATTTTAGGACCTAAAAACTAGGAAAAACCTGCCAAACTGAAAAACTGCTAAGATGAGCTAGTTGGAATAGGTGGGTGGCCACCAATATCCACCTGGATCATTCATAAAGGATGAGAAGGTAAAAATCCAAATATTTTTTAGCGGGATACCTTCTTTTTACAATGATAAAATTCATTTTGATGAGCCCAAGACCTTGGAAGAAGCCATAAGAAAAGATAAGTATCTTTATGAAAATACAAAAATAAGACCAACTTTTCAAAAATCTTGGGATGATAAGAAGAGAGGAAAGATGTATTAGAGGAAGAAAATATTTAAGCCACCATTTTTCAGGAACAAATCTCAAGCATATCAACAAGGGAAGCCAACACAAGGTGAACATAAAAAGACCGATTCTTTGGGGAAAGGACAATATAGCATCGCATAAAATGTTGGGGATGTGAAGGAGACCACATGTACAAGGATTTTCCTCACAAGGGAGATGGGATGATGATTATTTACAAACTCTAGGAAGTTGATATAGTATATGACGTGGGTAGGATCATGCCAATTATTTATATATCCTTGGACAATAGACAAGAAAAATACCAATCCCACATGATTGAGGTAGAAGGTAATATTGATAATCAACCCATTTCTATTTTGATTGATTTTGGAGCTAGTCATAGCTACATAGATCCAAAAATATTTGAAAGGTTTAAATTGAATATATTTAGGCATGAAAGTATTGGTTGGTTCAACAAGGCTCTAGAACCAAGAGAAAATTCAATGAACTTGTCAAGGATTGAATAGTAAGCATGAATGGAGTTGGCACTAAGGAATACTTGAACATCATATCATTTGGTTCATATGATTTCTTAATTTGTATGGATTAGTTGGACAAGCATTGTGTTATCCTATATTGCCACAATAAGGATTTCACATGCCTTGTTGAGGAAGGAAATCCAAGGATGGTTCAAGGTATTCCAAGACCTCTATCCATCAGAGAGATTTCAACATTGTAGTTGAAAACAATTTTTAGGAAAGGATGCAGATTTATGTCGCTCATATGGAAAATCCAAAAAAGGAGGAGCCAAGTCTTGAAGACTATCCAATTTTGAGGGAATATGAAGATGTATTTAGGGAGTTGCTAGGATTTCCACTAGATAGAGATATTGGCCTGTATATTGACTTCATTCCTAGATTTGTACCAATGTCCAAAACTCCCTATAGAATGAGCACACTGGAGATAAAAGAGTCATAGATGTAGCTAGAAGAATTGTTGAAGAATGGGTACATACTCCCAAGTGTATCACCTTGGGGTGCCCCAATTCTCTTTGTTAAGAAAAAAGATGGGAATATGAGGTTTTTCATTAACTTCAACCAATTTTATAAGGTTACTATAAAGAACAATTACCCTCTACCGTAGATTGATAATATTTTTGATCAACTAAAAGGAGAGAATATATTTTCCAAGATTGACTTGAGATTAGTTTATCATCAAGTAAGAATAAGAGAAGAAGACACTAACAAGACAACATTTAGGACAAGGTATGTCCATTATTTGTTTTTGGTGGTTCCATTTGGCTTGAAAAATTCATCAACCACTTTTATGTGTCTAATTAATGGAGTGTTCGGGGATTATGTTAAGTACCTATACCAGATCTACAAATATACTTCACAAATAACCAAGAATAAACCATAAACCATTCACCATAACATGAACACAAGAAATAGAGAAAACCCTTGAGGTAGGGTAACACCATATATTAATCCTTATGGAAGGATAAAACTCCCCAAGAAATCCTTTCTTGTACAATCACAATATTCTTCACTATGTTTCATTACATTGCCTAGACTTCTTCATATAGCTCTCCCTATCTCCTAGGAACCTTCTAGAGAGCCTTCTCACATTTATTACATCCAACTACCATAGTGGGCCTTTATTAATATAGTGGACCTAGTCCACCTTACATTGAATGACCACATTCCCATATATTAAATGACTTCCACTAATAACACATAACTACATTCCCATTGGCTACCTCCCTAGGTACCTCATATTACCTCCCTAGGTATACCACATTCCATCCCCCTTCACATGTTTCGTCCTCAAAACATTAGAAGAAACCATACAATATGATCGGCTAAGCAATGTAGCCAATTGGTACCAAGTATGACCATCCATCCATCCCAATGGAAGTTGAATGTGATGTCTATCTGCTACCTTTGCACCCTTATATTTCTCTGCATCATGTCGCGGTTTCCATGGGATTGTTTCTGTATCTTGAGCTCTTCCCATAGTTTTGGTAGTCTTCCATGCACCTCTTGATCGGTTTCCTGTCTGGTGCCCTGCTGGTGCATAAATGTGTTGATGCACTTGCCCTTGCCTTGATGACTTTTGCATCTCTATATGATGTGGGTGGCGATATACAACAACTATAGGAATTTGTTCTTTTTTCTTCAAATCTGCAACACTTTGTGCCTTTGACTCAATGACCTCCTTAGCTTCCTGATTCTATCCTTCTTGTAGTTTTGCTTCATCTCCTTCTGTAGACTCTGCCTCTGATTCAAATTCAGACTGTGCAATAACTTCTTTGCTATCTTCCATGGGTCCATCTTTCTTAATAAGAGACACATCCTGCAATGTGATTTTCTTTTTCTTGTACCACAATTTTAAAAAATTCTTTTGCACATTAATATTAATGGTACCCACTGATTCTATCCAAGGATATCCCAAAACAATATCCACTTTATCCATATCCATAGCATAAAAATATGAATGCAACACATATTTATCCATGGTAATCTTCAAATCTTTAAAAATTTGAACATTTTCACCCTCAACATCTATGTTTTGAATATTCTTTATTGAAACTTGCAATATATTAACCAACTGAACATTGATAAATTTATGCATGCAGCTAGGGTTAATAGAAACAATGATATTTTCTTTATGAATACAACCATGAACCTGTAATATAGATTTTTCACATGAAAATAAACTCTTGGTTCTCTCTTTATCTTGATTTTCTCCATGAGACCACTTGTCTAACAATATTTTTTCAAATTCTACATTGGAAAGTCTCATCATCTCATCATAATCAAGTGATTTCCACCAAATGGCAGCATCACCTTGCAATTTGAGAGCTACCCAATGGGGCCAAGTATCTTCCCATACTGATTTTATTTCTTTAATGAATGATTCAATACTAGGGCCATCACATTTCCCTGTAAAATACATCTTTCTATGAAAAAACCCCCCAAAATAGAACAATAAGTTACGGCAAAAAATCGCGGCTTTTTCCGGAAAAACCTTGAAAAAATGCTGAATTTGAAATGCTCATAACTTTACTTCTCGAACTCCGTTTCGGCTGATTGTTTTTTTGAAATTGGGTATTTTTACGAGAGGAATTCAAATACCCAATTTTTTTTTGAAATTCAGCTCATAAAACGTTAGATTTTAACCTAAAGTGCGCCGCCCTCTTTTTCTTCCCTAGAAAACAAATTCTGTAAAAAAAGAAAACAAAACTTCCCTTCTTTGGCCAAGGAAAGTGCTCTGATACCAATTGTTAAGTACCTATACTATATATACAAATATACTTCACAAATAACCAAGAATAAACCATAAACCATTCACCATAACATGAACACAAGAAATAGAGAAAACCCTTGAGGTGGGGTAACACCATATATTAATCCTTATGGAAGGATAAAACTCCTCAAGCAATCCTTGCTTGTACAATCACAATATTCTTCACTATTTTTCATTACATTGCCTAGACTTCTTCATATAGCTCTCCCTATCTCCTAGGAACCTTCTAGAGAGCCTTCTCACATTTATTACATCCAACTACCATAGTGAGCCTTTATTAATATAGTGGACCTAGTCCACCTTACATTGAATGACCACATTCCCATATATTAAATGACTTCCACTAATAACACATAACTACATTCCCATTGGATACCTCCCTAGGTATCCCATATTACCTCCCTAGGTATACCACAGATTACCTGGACAAATTTGTCATTATCTTCTTGGATGATATTCTTATTTACTCCAATAGAGAGGAGAAGCGTGAGAAACATTTGAGGATGGTGATACAGGTGTTGAGAGAGCACCAATTGTATGCCAAGTTAATAAAGAACACTTTCTCTCAAATGAAAATCCATTATTTGGGCCACATTGTCTCAGGGGAAGGCATAGAAGTGGACCCTGAGAAGATTGGTGTAATCGAAATTTGGCTAGTGCCAAAGAATGTTTTAGAAGTAAGATCTTGTAATGAACCAGATGCTTAAATTATCATAACAAAACATAAGTACACACCATGTACACAATGTGAGTGTGGAGCACAACTCCAATATAGATAAGTTACACAATAACTCCTTAAAGAATATGAGAACCTCCTCCAAATAATCAAATACATTCATACATCACAATTCACATGCCTCCAATAATGAATACATGATCTCTATATATACCTATTCACACTTCCACATGAAGCCCCTTTACTATCAGGAAGACCCTATTTTATATATATTTACAGATTAAATGTACATTTAGGACCATATATGCCCCCCCTTGGGGTCTTATCATATAGATTTATCCCTATATATGCTCCCCTTGGTTCATAACATAGTACTAAGTAAACCAAAGTACTATGTTATGAAAGAAAGTAATATGATTTTCTTATGTTCCTGCATTCTTCCTTCCATTTATGATGATCCATCCATCCAAAATAAATTATTTTCAGTCATAATCCTTGGTGTTTGGTTGTTGCATAATTTTCTTTCCCTTGATTCCATGTATCATTGTTGAAGCTTCACCAATTTGTAGTAGATGTTGGTCTATGATAATATCTTGTTGAATAATCGTTTTGTGATTCCATATTCCATGAATATTGATGATTATTACATCTTCTTCCTTGATAATGTCTATATTTATCTTCTTGTCTTCCCTGAAATCATTCATGATAATGAGGGTGTCGATATGGTTTTACATTTGAAGGTTTTTCGTCATTCTGCACACCCATTTCATCTATCTTCTTTTCAAAGACAATGGAATCCTTTATCCTCTTTTCTTGGTCCTTGATTACTCTATCCTTGGAGATAATACCATCATATTTAGAATGTACATCCTCTAGATGGATTTCAATAGATCCTTTATGGGATTAGATAGATATTATAGGAGATTCATTGAAGGCTTCTCCAAGGTCATGCATTATAACATCTCGTTGCCAAATAAGGGAGAAAAATTTGAATTGACTGTCAAATGTGAGGAGAGTTTCCAACACTTGAAGGCGTTTTTGACCAATGCACCTATTCTAAAGGTTGAAAATCTAGATGGGGATTTTGTTTTGTGCACAAATGCATTCAAGGAAGGGTTTGGCAGATTCATTATGAAAAATGAGCATGTCATATTCTATGAGTCAAGGAAGCTTAAGGAGCATGAAATACATTATGCTACCCTTGATTTGGTGTTGGTAGTCATAGTTCATGCCTTAAAAATGTGGAGGAATTATCTCATGGGAAGAAATTTCTAGCTAAATATAGATCATAGTGGTCTGAAACAGTTGTTTGAGCAACCAACATTGAATTCCAGAAAAACTAGATGGTTGGAATTTCTTAGTGAATACGACTTCGACATCAAGAACATCAAAGGAAAAGAGAATAAAGTGGTTGATGCACTCAACAGGAGGGTGCATGAACTTCCCGATACAACCATTAGCAAGTATTGTTCATATTTATTTTAAAAAGTAGAATTGTAGAAGTTGTAACATCAAATCAATATTATGCACAAGTTACATAAGGATTGCAACAAGAAAATACACCACTAAAGTTTAAATACTACATGTTGGAATAGGATGGAATCCTATTTTTTCATGACAAAGTTTATGTTCCTAACATTCAAGAATTGATAAATATAGTACTGAAAGATATGTATAATGTACCATATGGTAGTCACCCCAGGTATCAAAAGACAATTGCAATGGTAATAATTCAATATTTCTGGCCTCGAATGAAGAAGGATGTGGATGGTTACATAACCAAGTGCATGCCATGTGAGAAGGTGAAGACTAAGCATAGGCATCCAACATGATTGTTACAACCATTTCCAATTCTTGAATGGAAATTGGAGGTAGTTACATTAGATTTTATCACAAAGTTTCCAAGAATCATAAGGTAGCATGATTCCATCATGGTAGTGGTGGAAAATCTTACAGAGGTTGCACATTTTATACCGGTGAAAAAAACTCACAAGGCAGCCAATATTGTAGAGATATACATGAAGGGAATTTCTAGGTTACATGTTGTGCCAAAGGAAATAATGTCAGAAAGAGATCCCAAGTTCATTTCTAATTTTTGGAAAGGGTTGTTTAAGGGACTTGGGACTAATTTGAATTTCGGTACAATATATCATCCAAATTTAGATGGGAGGAGAGAAATAGAACTAATCAAATATATGAAGATATGTTGAGAATGTATGTAATGGACAATCCTTCCAAGTGGGAAGACTACCTTCATCCAATTGAGTTTTCTTGTAATAATGGGTATCAAGCATAATTCAAGATTAGTTGATTTGAAGCTTTGTATGGAAGGAAATGTAACATGTCAGTGAGTTGGGATAACCCATCAGACAAACAAGTTATTGGGATATAATTTCTAAAGGGAACAAAAGAAAAAATGGTAAAGATTAGGGATTTTCACATGCAACAATAAAAAGAGTTGTGCAAATAAAAGTAGAAAATATAGGGAATTCAAAGTGGGAGAGAATGTGTTTTTAAAAGTAAAGGATAAAAAGAGCTTGCTAAGATTGGGAATTTTCCCAAAGTTGGCAAGGAGATATTGTTGGTTGTTAGAAGTCTTAGAGAATATAGACCCAATTTCATAAAATATTTCATTGCTTGCATCCATGATAATTCATAATGTGTTTCATGTGTCTTTATTGAATAAATGGGTTCTTGATCCTAGCCACATGATTGATTGGACTGTGATCTAAGTGGATCACAAAGGGGAATTTTGGGTGGCACTAGTGCACATCCTGGAACAAAAAGGAAAAGTGCGTAGGAAAAAATCCATCAACCTGGTAAAGGTCCAGTGGACCTTCTATGGTCCTAAATATGCCATGTGGGATCATGAGGAGACCATGCAGGAGGATAACCCAAATTGTTTGGAAAATTATGAAGATAACTGAATGTACATTTGTATATAAGTGTGCAAGTCTCCATTTGTTTAGCTGGAGTTCTTGGATCCAAATCTTAGAGAATTATTGTCTGATATATATTAGAGCCCTAAAAGGAAGTGGTACAACATGAGGGATTGTGGAGAAAAGAAGGGGGTACGCTTCCTTGGGTTGTGTAGGTTACTAGGAATGGGAGATTCTTGGTTGTGTTAACACATAAGATTGTATTATAATTTGAGATAATTTCCCAAAATACAATTTCTATAGGAGAGTTCATGTAATTTTGGATAACTTGACCTCAAGTCAGTTTTCCATGGGTTTTGAGAAGAATTTTGTAGTACTTGATGATTCCATTGTGTGGAAGACATCATAATCTTTCCAACCATATCTCTTGCAGACCAAAAATCCTCTGGGAAGGCCTCCAAACACCCTCTAAAAGGCCACATTGTGTTTCTGCTAAGAGCACACTGCTCTTCTGCAATTTTTGAGTGATTAACTTAAAACTTGGATTATGAACAAATGAGAAGGTATTGTTGAAAACTAGAGGATTTTTTGGTTCATCACATAACAAATAAAAAAAACCTCTCTCAGTTTTGAAAAACATGTTATGGTTAGAGAGATATTAGACACAAAACAAGTGCTACGAAATCACCTAGCTAGACACACAAAGGGTGCTACAGAATCACTAGCTAGACACACAAAGGGCGCTACAGAATGTGCAAAATTGTTTTACAGTGGCGCTATGTAATTTCTTGTAGCGGTTAATGTTTGTATATTTTCCTTTTTGGGAGGTTTCCACCTGTCAAGGAAGGTTCAAATGGTCTCCTAGAATTTTGTTAGACATGAGAGACATACATTCCATCTCCAGATCAATCAGGATGACCTGTTTCAAAAGGCATTTATCATCATAGACAAAATCCCAAAAAAATAGGAATTTGTTAGGCTTTTGTTGGAATGTTTTGTAACACGACTCCTAAATGGAGGAGGATCCTATGTAACTCCTTGGTTTCGACCTCCTTAGGGTAGATAGAGATTATTCACTATAAATAAAAGGGTTTTTTATGAGAAAAGGACTGGATACATGAGCCAAGAGAGGAGAGATCTGGAGGAACAGTTTTAATTTCTCATTTGTAAGCTTGAGGGTTTGTTTGTAATGACATTTTCTGCCATTAAAGATTCATGAGAGTTGTTATCAGATTGTCTTCTTTATTTTCCCACTTCTTTGTTATCTTCTTTATTGAATATATTGTAGGTTTTGAGGATCATAGTTGCCATTGATTGATGGATTCATGAACAACAGAGGATTTGTTGTAGCTTGCCCATTAAATCATTGTTCATTGTTTAAGAAAATATTTATCTATTGCAGAAAGAATTTATGTATAAGGGATGTTCTTACTTTTTTCATATTCACCATGCTTCTACTCATAATTATATATCTCTTTGTATGATATATAGTTTGATTTCCTTTGACTTGTAGGATGTTATGACTCCATGCCCAATGGAATGCCTCTGTAGAAATTTTGTTTACCTCTCCCTTTCTTTCCTAGTATTGTTGATCCACATACTCAAACCTTTTAATCCATTTATATTATGATTGGTACTGGGATTTCACTTACAACAGTCTAAGTGTGAATCTCGGTGCTAACATTTTTGGCGTCGTTGCCAGAGACATATTTGAGCATATTGAAAAGATCCCTGGGAAGAACGACATAGATCCATCTCTTGATGGTAGACAAGAGAGGGACACAAAAAAATTGATTCTATTATCTATCTGGAGACTCCATTGGGGAGTATCTTGTTGACAGAAATATGACCATAGGAAAGGGGATGACCATGTATCAACTTATGAGCTTTCTTCATGAACTTTTGTTGTTCTTTATCAACTCATTTTTTCTTTTCCCTTCACATATAAAGAGGACCATATTGTGCTTTGTTTATTTAGATGAGCATCAAACTTATTTTATATATCCATCCTTTCTAGAAGAAAATTTGCAGCATGCTTGTGTTGTTGAGGTTGATCCTAGAACTTCATTTCATCCTATTGAGAAGAAAGAGGTGTATATCTCTATCCCTCCTAGACATACTCAACCTCATGACCATGAGAATGATAAAAGTGATTCAAATCCTTCTCATATCTCATTATCTTCAGTTATTATTGAGACTTTCCATCAGCTTGTTAATACTCATGTTCATCCCACTGCTTTTCAAACTAGAATCAGGATAAATATGTTCAAACCTTTAAAGCTGCCACATATCCTTCATCCTTATCCTCTTGATTTCCTTGAGTACCTTCCTCGTTTTTTTGGAGAGGATCATATCTCAGCCGAGAGGCATTTGGGGGCCTTTGAAAATTTTGTTGATCAGTTTGAGATAGTTCATGATGATGTTACTACGAGGTTGTTCTCCAAATATTTGTTTAGAGATGTTGTAGTATGGTTTAAGATTTTGAGAGTCGATTCCATTGGTTCTTGGATCAAATTGTCCAATAATTTTCTAAAGCATTGGGGTGAGAACAAGTCTCTTTATTTGTACCTCGCTGATTTTTATGCCTTGAGGAGAGAGGAAGAAAAAGTCTTTTCTATCTTCAATAGAAGGTTCTACAACATTTATCATGACATGCCTTTGGAGATCCGACCTAGAGAGACTGCTGCCATCGTATACTACAATATGGATTAGCATTCAGATCTTGTCCTTCTCCTATTAGAAAGGAAGTATTCATCCTTAGCATGCTTATTTGAAGATGCCCAAGAAATTGAGGAGAACATATGTGCTTCCAAGAGAGTTCAAGATCCATCTTACTTTGAAAATATGCATTCACATGAGAAAGGGAACTATCAGTATGTTTCATTTTTTGAGCATGAAGGAAGTGAGTATGAAGCAGATTTGGAACAACAACAAGGATGTAAGTATATTTCAGATTCGGATCAGAATTATTTAGTGTTGGCAGATGTTTTTATGGATAGGTATGCATGGCAAGTTGACGATCAATTTTCAAACCATTTTTATCATAAGGAAATTGATGATTGCATAGGTAATTACATGTTTCTAGCTGATAATGATCAGTATTATTTAAACCATGTTTTATCATCATCTTGTGATCATCATTATGAAGAGAAATTTGTTTCTACCGATGATCAAAATTTGATCATAAGAAGACTAGAGGGTTATCAGTTTTCAAGCAAAGATGTAGTCATGGATGAACAATTGTTTTCTGTCGATCAACATATTTTTGATCTTGGTTTCAAGGATCCATTTTCAGCCTTGTTTGGGTCTTATTTTTCAACTTATCAGGACATTTCAGATTACATTTATTCACCATCACTTCTAGGTGAGTTTTGTTTCCTGAAGGGATTTTTATTACTTCTGTTATATTTCAGACATTACCTTTTGATCAGTGGTATGGACAAGATCATTTTAGTTTTGAAACTACTTGAGTGGTTGTTATGGAATTCTGCCTTTACTTGACCAAGTTACATATATGGTTAGAGGTAGGGTAGCATAGGAAATAATCTCTCTTTCTGAGCAATTACTTTCCTTCAATTTGCAACAGATATATCAGATAGATTTCTTGAATAAGTGGCAGTTTTTGACAGTGTTCAAAGATTGGTTGCATAGTTGAATCCATAGCCCAATGGATAAGACAACTAGAACTGCATGTTCTTGGAAACTATTGGTCACTATAATTTCTTATTTAACTAAACAATCAAGTGCTACGTAAATTGTCAACCCAGGGAAGTCTGTTTATTTCAAAGTTAATCACGCACTATATGTGCGCAATCTCAAAAGCAACCTAGAGTTGTAGTAAAAACATATTAATCACACTTTGGCTTGAACAAACTGAATTTCTAACTTGAATTACAGGAAATCAATATACCTATTGCAGAGTTCAATGTTTAAAGAAATAATTGTCCAAAGAATCCTGGATTATATTAAGAAAGTAACAACCTGGAAAAGAAATCTTTCAAGACATTGCAAAAGGAAAGACCAACTATTCTATAACCAGAGAACATGACCCTATTCCCAAAGCAGGAATCTTCAACACCTGTTTCCGATCACCACACTTTTATGAACTCATTGCTAATTGAAATGATTGACACGCACTGAAGACTAACTACCTCTTAACAGAGAACATGACCCTATTCCCCAAGAAGGAATCTTCAACACCTGTTTCTGATTAGCACACTTTCATAAACTCATTACTAATTGAAACAATTGACATGCACTGAAGGCTAACTATCTCTAACAGAGAACAGGACCCTATTCCCTAAGCAAGAATCTTCAGCACCTGTCCCTGATTATCATGCTTTCATAAATTCACCAAACAGGATTGCTAACTAGAATGATTAAGAGTTACCCAACCATGAATCATATGAAAACAATGTAACAATCAGTAAAGCAGAGTTTCAGCAAGACAAAGTTCAGTAAAGTAGTGCTTCGGCAAAACAGAGTTCAATAACGTAGTGTTTTAACAAAAAAAAATTTAATCAAGGCATGAACAGAAATAATACTAACACACTATAAAGCTAATGGGTGAATCTTGTGAAGAAGGTGGGCCCTCCCTTCTCACAAGATTCCCCTAAAATGAAAGGAACTAGAGAGAAATGCTCAGAAAAGTCTTTTATTCATCTGTCAATTGTATCATATTACAATATGAAGTAAAGCACGTCCTTCTCTATAAAATCCTTTCTTCATTAAAATAGAAGGTCCCCTCTAATGATGATTTCCTCTTATTTAAAGAGGATAATCCCCTCGATACAATTTGATCATCAAATTACACTTGCACATATGAATCTTATTCTTAGTCAGATCCGATTTCTATACTAGAATAGGGTATCCTAGTCTCCCATAACAGAATGCTATTACAAGTGTTGAGTGGGGTGTTGCTGTTGCGGTTGGAGTAACAGCTTCATTATTTGTCTTCTTGTTACTGCTGTTGTATGATGTTTTGGCATCGCGAATCACGGGTTGTTTCAACCACGGGATTTGCGTTCTGACTGTTTCAGCAACTTGGTCTCAGGAAACAACGATAATGCTAGTTCAGGGTGAAGCTGTTGTGGTCAATGTAATAGTTTTGTGTTGTTGTTTCAGCATCGTAGACCATGGAGGGTGTGACAGCTTCTTTCTGTTTCGACATCGTAGACCACGGACTGTGTAACAACTTCTTTTGTGTGGGTTGTTGTTTCAGCATCGTTGACCACGGAGAGTGTAGCAGTTGYTGTTTCAGCATCGTAGACCACAAAGAGTGTAACAGCTTCTTCTGTGTGAGTTTTTGTTTTAGCATCGTAGTCCACAGACTATTTCAGCCACAGGGTTTGCATGCTTTAACTATTTCAGCAACATGCCTCAATGCTAATCTGCAGTTCGAACTGTTTCATCACTTATACATTTCTGATCAATGGTTAAGTACGAGAGTAATGTAAAATTATATGCAAAACAGATTAAACATATAGTAAAGAGAAGAGACGTTGTATACCTTTGGAAAGATAAGGTAAAGTGATAATGTGAGTGAAACAAGGGTGTAATGGTGGAAAAAAATGTGGGCAAAAAGGTACATTGTGGGGTCCTAACATCCCCCCCAACTTAAAATGTTGCATGTCCTCAGGAAACTTCACTATGAATCAGAATCTGAATACTGACTCTGAGCGTGCAAGTTACTCAAGCAGTAGCTGTGGAAGGTGATGTATGTTGGAGCTCTAAACCCTTGAACGCGTTGTAACCTTTGCCAAGTTGTTGTTTTTGTCTTCTTGGGAAACTTATAATGAATTTGATATTTCTCTACTGGCACCCACAGGATAGGGAAATGAAACTAATAGCCTATCTAGCTTTCAACACATTGCTGAACACACTTGATGTAGTTAGGTACCCTAGAGATTGCTATCTCAAGATTAGTGGGGCTGAAGGGATTGTGTTCTTGTCTTTTCCTAGTAGTTTGTTTCCAAAACATGTTATTTGCCTATAGGGCATCAATCTCTGTGGATTTAATGAAATGTTGACACTCTTGAAACACTGATGTCTGTAATTGTTGAATGTGTTGGGTCATCCCTAGTTTCTTTAAAAATTGATAATACTCTGTAACAAAGGTGGCTGCATTTTGTGGTTCTGGCCTTATCCAGAGAAGGTGGTTATCCTCGTTATGCTTGGCAGCTAGGAATTCATCCTGCCATATAATTTGATTGTTGAGGAAGGAGGTGAGCGCCCAAATCTAGATGTCACCGACAAGAGGGTTAAGGTTAAGCTGTTGGTTCTCAGGGATGGCCTCATTATGAAAATATGCCTCACAGAGGAGGTGTTGATCCATAGCAGAGGCTTCTGCAAAGGTTTTGACAAAATCTGTCGGATTTAACACTTCATGGGGTCTGCCTTATGTGATTGATTTGATCTGAAACCATGTAAGTCATTCCATGAGGAACAAAGAGTAATTGCAGGATGGTTTCCTTGCAGCCAATAACTTTTGAGCCAAGTCAAATATCAGGAGCAATCTGCCTTTTAGTTCTTTATTCTGTTTCTTAAGGGCACGAGATTCTTGGCGTGTTTTCTCCAAAGCTTCCCAATTTGAGTAGATATGATTTATCCAAATTTGTCTGTGTTCCTGCAGGCTTTTGGCCTGTGCAACAACAGACTCTTTTTTCGATTTCTCTATTATTGCCTGCTCATCCCATGGATGAGTTTGTGTTTTAGCGTTGCAAGTAGTAGGCTGAGGTAGGGTCTGAGTGGTTTGTTCCACAAAGGTGTGGGTATTGATCTGGATGGGAGGGGAAGATTTATCAATAGGCAATGTTTGTAAAACTTTATTAACAAAAGCAGGGGTTTCAGTTGCAGGCCAGGTCTCAGTCTTAATTTTGGAAGGTCCTGCTAGTTCTTGTGTAATAGCAGGGTGTTCTTCTTTGACTTCAAAAGTCGAAGGTGTAGGGGAAGCTCCTGGAATTGGAATTTGAGTTACTTTGTAGTCTGCTTGATAGTATATGTCCCCACATTGACTGCACATATATTCTCTACATGGATTCTCTGTTGTAGTTCCCTCTAATATGGTCGCTATGCGAGCTAGGGTGTACAAATTAAGTTCCTTCTCATAGGCTTCCTTTGCCGCGACTAGCTCTTTCTTGTAGGCTTCCAGTTCAGATTTTAGGAACTCATTTTCTTGTAAGACAGAGGCCATTGTTAGTTCTGGTTGAGGGGTGATTGGTTCTTGTGTAGAAGTCACAGCCGCACTAGCTGGTTCTTGTGTAGAAACTACAGGATCGTCAGCTGATTCTTGTGTTTCAGCTTCTTGATGTAAAGAAAGTAATGTTGCAGCACCCTGGGCCTCTGATTCCTGTGTCTCAGTATCAATATCAGCAGTTGGTTCTTGTGTTTCAGCTATAGCTGGTTCTTGTGTGACAGCTATAGCTGGTTCTTGTGTTTCACCTACTCAATGAGTAGCTGGTTCTTGTGTTTCAGCTACTTGATGAGTAGCTGGTTCTTGTGTTTCAACTACTAAATGGGTAGCTAGTTCTTGTGTTTCAGCTACTTGATGAGTAGTTGGTTCTTGTGTTTCAACTACTAAATTTGAAACGGATGATGTCACAACCCACTGGGCCTTTGGTTCTTTTGTTTCAGTGCCTGTGGGTGGAATAGACAAAGATTCCGACATTTGGGAGGTTGGAGGTGTACGGGGTATTAGTCGGATGGGTTGGGAGTTTAGGGCAGTGGAAATAGTGGCTGCCCTTGTTAAGGCCCTTGTTCATTTTCTTTGTAAAAAGGGCGGAAATAAAGGAATTTGCTTTTGTTTATGTGGGGGTTTTTCCTCAATGATGGGACAGGGAGAATTGTCTAGTTCAGAATCATCACTAAGAATATGAAGGGCGGGAGTAGATGATTCTAGTAAAATGTGGGGCAGTCTTGGTATGGTAGAGGGGTTAATTGGATTGATTGGGTCTGTAGGCCGACTGTTAGGTATTTTTGGAGAATCTGGAGGGTTTTGTGGTTGTTGTTCCTGAAGATTTTCAGGAATTTCAGCAGCTTCTTGGGGATCTATGGGTGGGTTGTTTAGTGGAGGGTTTTGTTGGGAAAAACCCTTTTGGATAAGAAGTTGAACGAGACGATGATGGGTGAGTGAAAGGGTGGGATCTTTATCCTTTTTACAGTAGTGCAACATATTTTTAAGACAACCGAGTAGATAATAAGGAATGTTCACCAATCTAGCATGTCGTAAATGAGACAATAGGACAAAATCATGCTGGTAGACTACATGGTATCGGCCTTCATAGGTAAGGTAGTGTTTGACAAATTTTGCAACTTTCGGCCATGGAGGCGGCAACGAGCTAAGTCAGACACCCTGGCCTTTAGGTTCAATTTGTTCCCCTAGCAAGAGGAAATCCTACTAGGCATTCAGGATGATATGTTTGCGGCTGAACAAGCGAATGCCATTGGTAGGGAGACCTAAAACTTGCACTATATCCTCTTCTATAACTGAAATCTGAACCCCTTGAACAATGAAATGATCTTCCTGGAGATTTCGAGCAAATTGCAGAACCTGTTGTTGATCAAACTCCTGAAGTCTCTGAAAATAACCGAGCCATCCTGCCTACAGAAAAATTTGATAGGCTTCTGGATACAGTTCTAACAAGGCTATCGTGGCGGGTTTGTACCGTATAATAGGGCCTCCCATAGCTAACATCTCAGTAAAATACACCGTCAAAGAGTCGAGTAACAGCTTCTGTGCAGAGTGAGTTTTTCGAGTGAAGGCATGCAAATGGTGGTGAAACAAACGAAAGGATGGTAAAAAGGAATGACGGTGGTTGATACGTGTGAAATGATGGTATAAAATTTCGATATTTCCTCCCTCGCTTCAAGTGCGGATAATAATGATTTTACATGAATGGTAATAATGAGTTGGAATCTTCTCATTAACTATAGCTTAATTGTATTTACATACCTCGCCTTTACCTTTTGATTCGTGCTTCAAACAAAATATAATGCATGTCCATAATAGTTATGTAGTGGCCATGGCAGAGACTTTTGATTTGTTAGATGAATTGTATCAAGGATTTGTTGAATGGAAGGACAAAATGTAGTATGAGAGCGCAAAAGCTTATTGACAGAAAATGCCGAGAATTTGGTGTTTCATCCATAGAAAGAAGGGAGAAACAATTTTTGAACGGTGTTGTTTCGTCAATGGGAAAATGTGAAGAATTGTTGAACAGTAGTGTTTCGGCAATGGGAAAATGTGAAGAATTGTGGAACCGTGGTGTTTTGGCAATGGGAAAATGGCGAAAGGTTGCTAACAGTGGTATTTCAGCAATGGGGAAAATGGTGAAGGGTTGCTGAACAGTGGTGTTTCAGTAATGGGGAAAATGGCGAAAAGTTGCTGACAGTGGTGTTTCAACAATGGGGAAAATGGCGAAAAGTTGTTGGACAATGGTGTTTCAGCAATGGGAAAATGGTAAAGGGTTGCTGAAAAGTGGTGTCTCAGCAATGGGGGAGCTTTTTTCTTCTTGAAGTAAGATCGTCCTTCCTTAGTAGGCCTTTGCTTTGATCGAGAATCTGCAAAAATTAATTGTAACATGGTATTTCTTGGCAGGGATTATTAACAAACGAATCTAATATAATACTAAAGAAATTAAATTAAAAGAATTAATTGCAATGAGGGGTAGGAGCCCCCTCTAAAAAGAGGTAATGAGAGTCTACCACACATGTGGCCTTAAAATCTTCTTTGGAAATAGAGCACTGGTACAGATGGAGCCGATGACCATTTACAAGTAACGGTGTTTTAGAGTCATCGATTGTGAGGAGCCTTACTGTTCCATTGGGGAAAACAGTGTCTACTTCGTAGGGTCCAAACCATCTTGTACATAGTTTCCCTTGAAATTATTTAAACCGAGAGTCGTACAGTAGAGCCAAATTACCTTTTTGGAATTGCTTATGCTTGATAGTTTTGTCATGCCATTTTGATCTTTGCTGTTGAATCATAGTTGTCTGATGAATGACATCTAGTCTTTTTTCATCCAATTCATTAAGCTGCTGCAACCTAGCTGTCTGTGCATCGGTCAAATCAAGGTTGACAGCTGAAGAAATCATTAAGGTTTTGATTTCAAATTCCACAGGAAAGACAACACTCTTTCCATAAACTAATTCATAGGGAGAGAATCATGTAGTATTTCTCCAGGTAGTTCTGTAGGCCCATAATGCTTCAGGGAGTCTGTGAGACCAACCCTTTCTATTTTCCTTCACTGTTTTTGTGAGAATGGCTTCTATTACTTTATTTTTGCTTTCCACCTGTCCATTGGCTTGGGGTTGGTATGCTGTAGTCATTCTATGCTGAATATGATATTTTTGAAGGGTGGCTTTAAAACCATGAGAAGTGAAAGGAGGTCCTCCATCTGTAACTAACTCTCTTGGCACTCCAAATCTGATGAAGATGTTTTCAAATAAGAAATCTATAACTGCTTCTTCGGTCGCTCTATGGAGTGCTTTAGCTTCCACCCATTTGGTCATATAGTCTGTGCAGACCACTATGTAAACTTTTTGATTGGATGGGGGGTTAATGGGTCCTACAAAGTCTAAGGCACATCTTTCAAATGGTTCAAGTATTATCTAGGGGTTTAATGGAATTTCATCTCTATGTTAGGTTGGCCCATTCTTTGGCATCTCTCACAGGCCTGAACACATTTCTTTGCATCTTTAAAAAGTGAGGGCCAATAATACCCCATCCTGAGAATTTTATGTGTTTTTCTCTTATCAGCAAAATTCCCTCCACAAGGGCCATCATGACAAGATTTTAGTAGGTCATAAACCTCATCTTCTCTAATGCACCTTCAGATTTCTTGATCAGGTCCTGTATGGAAAAGACACCCACTTATCCAACTATACCGAGCACTTTGTTGAATGATTCTTCTTTTCTCTCGGTAGGATAGGTGTGGTGGTAACTTCCCTGCAACGAAGTAGTTAGCGATGTCTGCATACCAAGGTGCGTGAGAAGAAACTGAAAATAGATATTCATCAGGAAAGGAATCATCTACTGGGGTATCATCATCAGGTGTCAACCGAGAAAGGAAATCAGCAACTACATTTTCTTTTTCTGGTCTATCTACAATTGTAATATCAAATTCTTGCAATAATAGTAACCATCTGGTGACTCGAGCATTTGTGATAGGTTTGTTCATTAGATATTTGATAGCTGAGTGATCAGTATGGACAAGACTAGAGTAGCTAGTGATGTAATGTCTAAATTTATTAATAGCATAGATAACTACTAAGAATTCCTTTTCTGGTAATTGAGTTCAGCAGGAGTCATATTCTTGCTAATGAAATAAATAGCATAAGGGAGATGATTTTCTTCTTGTCCCAAGACATCTCCTATTGTAGTATCTGAAGCATCAGAGAATATATGAAAGGGAAGTGTCCAATCAGGTCCTCTAAGAATAGGATTTGTAGATAATTGATGTTTAAGTGTATTAAATGCTTCCTAGCAAGAATTAGTCCATTTGAATTCAACATTTTTCATCAGTAGCACAAATAGGGGAGAAGGTATTTTGGAAAAAAATTTGATATATCTTCTGTAATATATAGCATGTCCTAGAAAACTTCTTACCTATGTTTGGGTTTTTGGAGTAGGAAGATCCTTAATGACTTGTATCTTGGATGGGTCTACCTGAATTCCTTGAGATGAGATAAAATGTCCAAGCACTATTCCTTCACTCATCATCATATGGAATTTTTCTGTACTTAAGGAGAGGTGGGATTGTATACATCGTTTAAGTACTTTTTCAAGGTTTTGTAGTGCTTCCTAAAAATAAACACCATAAGGGGTAAAATCATCCATAAAAATTTCCATAGAGTCATTAAGCATATCATAAAAGATTCCTATAACTTCTCTTTGAAAGGTTG